>PVKA01052859.1:0-11501 GCA_004027165.1 Ctenomys sociabilis
AATGTCTTTCTGATGATCTAAGGGAAACTAGTAGTCTAAATGAAATAGATTAGCATATATATGGAAATATTTTTGAAAAAATACAATAGAGAACTTTAGTAATTATTTGACCATCTCTGTACTTCCTGTATCTGTCATTCTATATTGCTAATTAATGTGACATATTTTATTATTTTGAATATTTTAAAGTATATGTAAGTAATAAACTAGACACTCTTTTGCAAATTTTTCACTCATATTTTTAAATCTATCCATGTTTATACTTATAGTCCTAGTTAATTCAATTCTGACTGCTGTATGATAGTCTAGCATGTGACTGACCATGATTACTTTCCATTGACTATCATTTAGATTGTTTCCGACTTATTTATTAAAAAGAATGCAAGGACTGGAGATATAGCTCAGCTGATTAAGTGCTTGCTGAGGTAAGCACAGGGGCCAGGGTTCAATCCCTGGTACCACATGCTGTGCTGGCCTCATCCCTGGTCACACTGAGCTAGTGATGGAGTCTGGCTGTGGTGCTGCATGCCTGTAATTCCAGCACTAGGGAGGCAGAAATCAGGAGGATCACTCTTAAGTCTGAGCTGCATAGTGAGACCATGCACACACACACACACAAAAACTAAAAAAAAATAAGAATGCAGTAGTCTTCCACAGTATATATCCTTTAATAAAATGCATAATTAGCTTTTCTAGAATATGAACCTTATGATGGAATTGTTTTAAAATATACCCATTTGATCTTTGCAAGATTATATCCAATTGCTCTCTAAAGTGGTGGCTACTTTCTCTCTCAAACATTTTGGACCATATTTTTCACAATTCTGTAGTTTTAGAATTTAGCATAGTGATTTGACATAGTAATATTATAGAGCACTCCTTGTAAATATTGTATAGACAACATCATATAATCTTTTGGGTAACCACACTAAGCAATAAAGACATTAAATAGCTTGACATAATTTAGTTCAGCTATTGTAGCCAAATGAGTTTCAAAAAAACTTTTTGCTGAGCCTTTTCGATTTCAGATTTAACTTTTTTTTTTTTTTTTTTTTTTTTTGAGGTACCAGTGATTGAAATCAGGACCTCATGATTGCCAGGAAAGTGCTTAAGCCACTGAGCTATCTCCCCAGCCCTAGGTTTCAGATTTGCCTGTAGAGGACAGGAGACTTGTTCTAAGTTTCACTTCTTGTAGCAATATGTGAAATTTTCTCTTTCCTGCCTTCACTTACCCAGACTTTTCTTTTGGGCCAGGGATGAAGGGGTGGTTGAGACAAAGTCTTACTATGTAGCTAAAGATGACCTTGAACTCTACATAGCCCAAGGTAGCCTTGAACTCATGAAATCTTCTTGCTGCTGATTATAGGCATGTGCTACCACACCTAGCTGTATTTCCAGGTGTTTCAAAAAATCTATATTATGGCAATTTTCATATGCCATAATATGTAGAGGTATGGTATAAGAAACTCCATGATTCCAGGTATCTCTCTCTCATAGAGCTTTAGCCTCTATCAGCATATGGTCAGTCTTGTCTCATTTATAACTCTACTGACTTCTTCATTCTCACCAATGGTTTTACAAGTTTCAGCTATCACATCATTTTATCTATAATTGCTAAAGCATATAATATGTACTAATGTATATACCTCTGAAAGATAAGTATCTTTTTTTTTTTTTTGGTGGTACTGGGGATTGAACTCAGGCCCTTGCACTTGCCTGGGAAGTATTTATTCCACTGAGCCATCTCCTCAGCCCCAATAAATATCTTTTAAAATAAAGATATGTATTCATACATATATGACAATGCCATTTTATGCTTTAAAAGAACCAACAATGATTTTTTTAATGTCATAGAATGTTCTGTACTCACATTTTATCACTTATCTCAGTTTTACCCCCGTAAGTTTGGTAGACAACATTCAGATACTGTATTTGGCTAACATTTTTGTCCCCTAAATTTCCTTGCGGGCTGGGGAGATGGCTCAGTGGAATAAGTGCTTCCCTGGCAAGCACAAGGGCCTGAGTTCAATCCCCAGTTCTGCCAAAAAAAAATGCTTGCATCTGAAGATCTTTTTTCTCTTTTCTCCCATTAATTTGTACATGTTCTTTATCTCCTATATTTTTCTTCCCTTGCGCTTGCCGGGGAAGCGCTTATTCTACTGAGCTATCTCCCCAGCCCCTACATTTTATTATTAAAATATTATATGTGCTGGTTGATATTCAGTCAGTGTGTTGTTTGCTAATTTCTTTATAATTAAGATACATTTGATAAATTTTATGATAAACTTCTAAATTTGTGTTTGTGAATCTTAATAAGATATTCTAGTGGGTTTTTTCCATGAACGTGTAATTACAAGTGTGCATTTTGACATTGCCATCACAAAATTATTATTAATTTAATGTCTATAACAGACATGTGAATTAATATCAATAGTTGGCTTTGGCCCACAGGGAGTAGAGCTGTGGTGATGGAGTGTCAGTATGGGCCAAGGAGAAAAGGTTTCCAGTTAAAAAAAATTAGTGAACAGGAAAGCAGGTCATGTCAGCGCTACAAAGCCACCTGTCCAGCCAGGTAAGCCTTCTTTATTTTTCATTGTCTTACTTTTGCATAGAAAATATGGACTTTTTTTATTAAGTTCCAAAAAGTATGCTATGAATTCTGTTTTCTTTCATTCCTTTACCCTTTATCCCTCTTTAAGTCTATAACACTTACCAATTTCTTGAGTCATCTCACAGCATATTCTGTGTATGCATGCTTCCTCTACCCTCATAAATAAGTATTTTGAGATCTAGGTAAGACTCACTAATATTTTCTTTCTTAAAATTAGATAGTAGTATACCTTCTTTTGCACTATGAATGCAGTAATTACATTCAGTGTAGATGTCTTGCTACATACTAGTAATCACATGGAGTAATACATACTTTTCTGTTTAAAATTTGTACTTCTAGCTGCAGTCTGATTTCATATTTCTGTATAAGTATTTTTAATAGATATATAACACTTCATTTATGGATGTAATTGTGTGTGTTTTAGAGGCAAATAAGAGACACAGATGCTGGACATTGAACTCAGGGCCATCACACTAAATATATATCCCCAGTCATTTTTAGATTTTGAGATAGGGTTACACTAAGTTATCAAGACTGGCTTCAAATTTCTAAGTAGCTGGGATTATAGGTGTGTGCCATTGTGGCAGGCTTAATATCTTTTTAAACCTTTACCAATTCATTTGTTATATTTCTAAAGCACAGATCAATACATCTATAATTAGACTTATAGACATTGTCTTCTAATTTTTATACCCTAAAATAAATCCCATACTTCTCTTCTAGCCAGTACTTGTTCAAGATCCGTGAGTGCATTAGAACACTGATCCTGCAGTGTCACAGCATTCACTAATCAGCACTTAGAGTAGAGGGTCTCAGCCTAAGTAGTTTTCAGAGTTTCCCATGAATTGTTTAAACATTATCAGTATGCAAGTTCCAAGGTACAATATTTGGGGTGGTTTCAATGAAGGTAGAGCATAAAGCTAGGGGCAAAACACTAGTGTTGTGAATACCTGGACTTGTCAACTCTTACAGCTGTCCCTCTTCCAGGTACTGTCGGGAAAGGTTGCAAGGTGGCTTCTCTGCTGGCCTTTTGCTAGTAGAGGATGATGATGGGAGATTAGGAGAGGATGAGCATCCAGGGCATGACCCACTTGGGTTGAGCCTTAGTGGTACTGAGCCTTCTTGGCCCCATCAGTGGAGACAGTTAACTCAGTTGATCCTG
Organism: Ctenomys sociabilis; assembly: GCA_004027165.1. NCBI lineage: Eukaryota > Metazoa > Chordata > Mammalia > Rodentia > Ctenomyidae > Ctenomys > Ctenomys sociabilis. The sequence continues at coordinate 3,774 of PVKA01052859.1, forward strand.
GTCCCAGTGAATGGGTTCCCTATGCACCTCTGGCCTGGTGAAGGTTTTTTAGCAATCTCCAGTTCTCTCCATTGAAGGCCTATGCTTTCCTAATGTGGTGGGAGCCCTTGCTTGGTTGGATTCCCCTCACACACATGCATATAAGTACTTCCTGTATCTGGGCCTATTTGCATGTACCCACTGCACACAGTTACTATGTACATAGATTAGTACCAACTGCTCCTATCTGTAGTTTGTTCAATATTTTATATATATAATGCTTCTTACTGTGCTACAGAATCAGGGCATAGTATCATATTTATTTACTCTTGGTTCTTATCACCAAGCCAAACTGAGCCATCCAAGTATTTTGTATATAGACAATATTGCTTACTTTTTTCCAGAAACAGCAAGAATAATGATTATTTCTCAGAAGCACACTTGAAAAAATATTATCAGTAAGATGAAAGATTCAAAACATGTTTATATGAATACAGCATGTACACTGGAGATTAAAAGTCTCCTCCCCAGGATCTCAGGGAATTTTTCATATTAGTCCATGTTTGTAGTACATAACATTTGCATTCCTTTTATGAAATTGGTGCATGTATAGAACATGTCTTCATTCCTTTTTTAATCCTGTCTCCCTTTTTCTCCCCTTCCTCTATCTCTTGATCCCTTTCCCATTTAAGAAAGATCTTTCTACCTACTTCCTATCATGTTTTATTTTGCTCTTTATTTATTACTTAAGTTTCTTATATTAGAAAAACCACATGATATTCAAGCTTGTGTGTCTTGATTTATTCCACTCATCATTATAGATTCATTGATTTTCCTATAAATAATCCAAGTTTTTTTTCTATATGGCAGAGTAGTACTCCATTGTATATAAATAATACTTTTTAGTATTACTTATTGCAGTGCTCTTTGTAATTGCAAAATATTGAATTGACTCCAACTCCTTTACCTGTGAGAGTATATGTATAAATTGCCACAATTCCGTGTAGCAGATTGCGTGTAATTGTGGGAAATAGGCTGAGTTCTCAGTCTGACCCAGCATGACTTCATGCCATGGAATCCCATTAAGCAAGAAAAACAGAGTGCATGAGCATGTATGTAGTATAAATGTAGGAGGGGTAAATGAAGAACTTGTGATAGCATCAACAGTTTGGATGGCTTTGGAATAACAACTCTTGAGTACCTTGTAGTAGAGTTTTGACTATGAGCCATGCTCAACACAAACCAAGCAAGAGGTGAGGGAACCCAGAATATGAAAAAACAATCAAAACACTTAACATTCAATTAATCCTTGAAAGGCACAAGCTATGAAGAATACTTTTTATCATTATATACAAAGTTGTAAATAGTAGCATTATACGTATTACATTTATACTTTTTAGTAGGGTAAACTAGAAATGAAGTTGATGGTAGAGCAAATGTTATGTATATCCTTAATGTTGGCAAGTATTGCAAAGGTGCTTTTTAAAGAAATTTAACCTGGGCTAGCGAGATAGCCCAGCAGATGAAGGGCCTGCTTGGGCAAGCACAGGGACTGGTGGTTGGATCCCCAGCACCACATACTGTGCTGACCCCGCCCCCTGGTGTGGTGGCATATGCCTGTAATCCTAGAGCCAAGGAGGCTGAAAACAGGAGGATCACTACAAGTCTGAGCTGTGTAGCAAGGCACTTTTTTGTGTGTACGCAATATACACAAAAAAGAAATTGAACCAATTTAAAGTTGCATCAGCCAGTTGTAGAAAGGACTACAGTATAGCCATTGCACTGAGTGGGAAGGAAAAATGGAAACCAATGAGAGATTTTAAAGATATCCTTTACGAATAGTCTTTCAAATATTGGAAGTATTTAAAATTATTAGTAACATAAAAATTTAGAAGATAGCATTAGCCAATGTAGTGGTAAGCCTGTAGTCCCAAGTAATCAGGAGATTACTGATTACTTGGAAGCCATGAATTCTAGACCGGCTTGGGCAACATAACCAGACCCTGTCTCAATCAAAGCAAATAAGATTATATGAAATGATTGGAATTAACCTCAAAACATTACATTTTAATATTACATTTTAATATTAAGTTACATACCACAAGCATCAGCAGCCTCCAAAAGTTTTAAAAACCCATTCCAAGGCTTTTTTATAGTTAATTTAATGATGTCAACTTTAAACCTGTCCATGGAACAAAACTTTCAACTGAAAGTTGAAACTTTTTACATACAAGCAATATAAAAATATTAGGTGTAAAATGGGAGAAAACTTCTATATGTGGGTGATTAATTTTATCATCTATCATTCTACAAGTACTATTTGAGTATCTACTACTCTGCACCCAGAAATATGTTCTGTACCATAGGAAAAAGGAGATCCAAAGAGAAGCATCGTTTCACTTAATTTTGGGTCATTTAAAATATTGTTGAGGAAGATCAGAAAACAAAACACTAGTAGAGAACATGATAGTATAGTATAGTACAAAATCTGTGTATTAGCTACATATTACAGATACTTAGGAAAGCAATATAACTCCTAGCAAGCAGAAAAGTACAAATTAACCTGGATTCTGAAATATAGGTTGAATTTAAATAGAGAGTCAGAGGAAAGATACAGTAGTCTAGAAGAACCATATAAATGAAGATTTTGTAGTTACATATTTTATATCACCAAATGAGACATTGAAAAATTGAACTTCATGAAAAAGAAATTTTATATTTGAAGTGAGATTAGACAAGTTAGTTGGAATCATAAAGAATGCCTTGAATACTCCTAAGGAACTCACACTTGGCTTTAAAAGGGTTCTTCCACAGAGGAACATGAATGTGAATAGCATCATAGCATTGAAATACCAAGTGAATTTAAGTAATGAAAGATTAAGGCATAGCAGCCTAGAAGAAAGCTCTGAATTCAGGCATGAGGTAAATAGAACTTCTAGGGAAGTAGAGAAGAGGCAAATTCAGGATTACCCACAAATACAGTACTTAAGATATTTGTATTCAAGTTAAAAATCTCTCTTGGTATGGGGACACATGTCTATAATGTGAGCGCTCAGGAGGCTGAGGCAAGAGAATCACTTTGACTTAGAAGCTAGCATAGTGAGTTCAGGCCAGCCTGAACTTCAAAGCAACATCTTGCCTCAAAAAAATAAGAGGGAAGAAAAAAGATTATTGTTAATTTGCTAAGTAAGTGTTATCCATTGAGAATATGGCTTCTCTCTCATAAGCCTCTGAATACTCTTTTAGATAAATAGAATTTTCTATAAATTTAAATGCTTAAAGTATACTTTGGCTGATAAGTTAGATTTTTCTTGAAGTTATAATGAAATAAATTCTTCTTTATCTTGCATAAAGGATTTATATTAAAAAGGTGCACAAGTTTCCTGAATATAGAGTACCTACAGATCCCAAAATTGACAAGAAAATAATCAGAATGGAACAGGAAAAAGCTTTTAACATGCTAAAGAAGAACTTGGTGGATGCTGGTGGTGTTCTTAGGTATGACATTTATATAATTGTTTTATTTTACAATTAGCACCATTTATAGGAATTAGCACCATATATGAGACCTCATATAGAGGAATGTAGAAAAATTATAATTAATTTTTTTATTTAAAGTGGTTTATGAGGTAGATATCTTACTAGCATTAAATTTGTTATTGAATAAATTATTTTTTTGGAGCCAGGGAGATGGCTCAGTGGAATAAGCGCTTGCCTGGCAAGTGCAGGGCCTGAGTTCAATGCCTGGTTCTGAAAAAAAAAAGAAAAAAAAAAAAGAATAAATTATTTTTATTATCAAAGAATTACACTATATATATGCAACATGTAAAAAGCAGTACAGTACATAAAAGGCTTTTCTTCAAATCACAAAACATGTATTTATCAACATATATGTTGTACTTTGTTTCAGATACTTAGCAGAGCTTTCAGCCTCATACATATTTTTAAAAACCTTTCTCTATAACATCCAGAAATGTACTGTAACTTAAAGTAAAATTTTATTTTATGCTCAGGTTTTGAAGAGGAAATTTTTAGCTTTCTTGTATATTTACCTTTATGTTCAGTAACAACTTATTGTATAGTGCGGTCATATGTAGGGAAAACAATTTTTGTGTGACTTTTAATAAAAACCTTTAGGCATATAAAAATGAATTGAATCAATTAAATTCCTCAGTTAAGAGGCTCCATTTTATTTAATATTAACCATTATAATAATTTTGTACCAATACAGTATTTACTGATGTCAGTTTTCTGTATTGCTGTCCAAGAGATCTGTTGTCACCTTTAGTTTTTTTGTGTTTTGGGGGGAAGAAGGGGTAGTAAGGTGGTTGGTCTCAGGTACCAGGAACTAAACTCAGGACTTTGAGCTTGCCAGGCAGACACTATACCACTGAGCTGTATCCCTGGCCCATCAGCTTTAATTGCTTCTCTTGTTTACTGGGCCAACAGGAAAAGAAATGCTTTACAGGCAATATGTTGAGCTTCTGTTAGGGAAAGTCTCCCTAACATTATAGCTCAGTCATAGTAGTCTCTTAGTTTTAAACTGTGGTTGGAAGGCAGTGGGTGCACCATTGAAATATCATGTGGGACAAATGGCAAAAACTCCGAAGATGGTGATTTCAATGTTGTGTCTATTTTGTGATAAAATTTTCTTAATACAAAATGTAAAATAGCCTTTTCAGGTATTCCTAAATTTCTGCCTCTTCTTCAACTTTAGAGCATAATGAAATTTATAAAGACATTAAGATTTTTATTTAATTGGGTATAAAGTCAGTGTTAGAGTTAAGTGAAGAGCATTTTAAATTTTATTAAGGTTAACAAAATATTTTTCTTAAAATTCTTTCTCTTACATATTAACCTAAGTAATTGATTCTAGTCCTTATCTAGTAGTATTAGATAATTTTAATATTTGAATTTTAATAGTTTTAAATATTTTCTCTTTATCAGGTGGTATGTACAGTTACCTACACAGCAAGCTCATCAGTATCATGAATTAGAGACACCTTGCCTCCCTTTGTCACCTTCCCCTTTTCCTATTTCTTCTCTTGAAGAAGAGGACACTGCAGTCAGAGATGAGAATTGTGCGTTACCCTCACGTTTACACCCTCAAGTAGCACATAAGATTCAAGAGTTAGTATCACAGGGCATAGAACAAGTATATGCAGTGAGGAAACAGCTAAGGTACAGTAGAAGCAAATTGTACTTTATGTTTTCCATTTTTGTTTCTTGGTTTAAACAGTGCACATAATATTACAGATATTTTCTAAAGTGTATACTATCAGAATGAATAAATATAGATTATTAGATTATTATAAGAATCTTATTTACAAACCAATAGTTTTCTAGCAAATTCTTGTAGCAAATAAATCATTTGATAATATGAGTTAACAATATTGTTACTCATTTGGAATATTCTATATTTGGCACATTAGATTGTATCTAAATGGTATATGAGTTGAATTATGTCATAAATACCGTTAGAGAAAAACTTGTAGAACCGAAGATGTCAAGATACTTATTTCATATTATTTGAAAAGCAATTAAATTTATTAAAACAAAAATATTTGGATAGGGGCCAGGGAGATAGCTCAGCAGCTTAAGCTCCTACCTGGAAAGAGCAAGGTCCTGAGTTTGATCCCTGGTACCGAAAAAAAAAATTCATTTGGATAGTTCTTTGCATAATGAAATTGTATTTCTAGTACTCTGATGTAATTTTATTGATTCAGAATAATTAATATACTTACTATAATAATATCATATAATGTCACATATATTTCATATTTTTATTGTATATAATATATTCAATATGACAGCAATAATAAATTATACTGAGTAGCAATAATTTTAGATCAGAATACTATAAATATAATTTCATTGAACAATGAACTATACAAAATTTTTATTGCAATATAATTTATAATTTAATATTTTTAAATTTAAACAAATTGTATTATTTGGTGATGCTTCCTGTCTTTGTGCCATTTTCTGTGCCAGGTTCTTTACATATATCATCTTCTTTAGTCTTACAGCAACTGTACAATGCTGTTATACTTATCCTCCTTCCATACATAAGAAAATGGAAACTTGGGGCCATGGAGATAGACCAGTAGAATAAGCGCTTGCCAGGGCCTGAGTTCAATTCCTAATACTGCAAAAGAGAAAGAAAAAAAAATATGTATGATTTTTAGTACTTCAGTTTACTCCTGCTGATTATCATGTAGTATAATATGAACAACAGAGTATGTCTTAGAATTGTTTCTTAATACATAATTTTTCTGTTTAGCCAATTTCTTAAGGCAGTTTATATTTATTTCCATTGGACCATCTTTAAAGTCAAAATTTGGTGAAGCCATCTATAGTTTACTAATAATCCTATGCTAAGATACTCAAACTATTTACATTGAGGTTCATTAAAAACAAAAGAAAGCTCTACGTGGTGGCACACACCTGTAATCCTAACACTCAGGAGGCTGAGGCAAGAGGATCACCAAGAGTTCAAGGCCAGCCAGGGCACATAATGAGTTCAAGGCCAGCCTGAACTGCATAATGATATTCTGTCTCAAAAATAAAGGAAAAAAAGAAGGAAAAGAAAAGGACCAGAGGAATAGTATAAGTCTGTAGTAAGGTCCATTGAATATAATGCACAAAGCATATATATTAAACTTAATGATTTTTGTATTTTTATATAATGATATAGCACTGTTGTCTTTTATTTATCTTTTGTTTACTTACGAAATTCAGGTCATATTATATTTCATGTTGTGTTAATTGATGCCTGTTGCAAATAGTGTAACACTTGCTTATGCACATAATTTGGATATAGGGCCAAGCTCTCCTTTTTACTGGGTAGGTATATCATGTTGGAAAAATTATTTAACTTCTATAAATCTTCAGTTTTCTCATCTATAAAGTGAGAATAATAAAGTCATCTGCATCACAGGGCCATACTAAGAGTTAAAAGAAATATTAAAGTGTTCAATACTGTACCTGAGATAACATTTAAAAACATTGAATTTAAAATAACTGTTCCTTTAAATTATATTTTTAAAAATGTCAAATCTCATTCTAATGTGTTTATCCAATGAAAAATTACATTTTTAATCCTACATGAATTCTGTGATTTGATGTATGAAAAAAAATTAAGTTGGGTATGATAATCTCAGTACTTTGGAGGCTGAGGTACAAGGGTCCCTGTGAGTTCAAGGCCAACCTGAACTATAAAAAAAAAGATTAAACTGGAAAAATATGAATTATTTAGAGTGATAAAAGTTATTTTACTGAAGTTTATGCTAAAGTAGAAACTTTCTCTTTTGTTCTACCTGGTTTATATTTTTATCCTTTTTTATATTCTTAACAGAAAATTTGTGGAAAGAGAACTTTTCAAACCTGATGAAGTACCTGAAAGACATAATTTATCTTATTTTCCAACTGTAAATGATATAAAAAATCACATCCATGAGGTACAGAGATCTTTGAGAAATGGAGATATGGTATACAATCCGGAGATCATTCCAGCCACGGTATGATTACAACCAAAATTGTTTGTTTTATTAGAGAATCTTTCTTTCTGTTAATATTTGAACTAATAGAGATAACTACTATTTAAGCATCAGAATAACTGATAAAAGAAAAATAATGTCTTGCCATTAAAATGTAAGTACATTTTAGGTGATTTAAATTTTATTGTCAGAAGAATAAGAAAAAGTGAATTTCCAATCTGACTAATCAAAATCCTAGTCTTCCTTTTAA
>PVKA01052860.1:0-11501 GCA_004027165.1 Ctenomys sociabilis
TATCACATTACTGATAGCAACGTTGCCCCCAAAATTGATGCATAAATTATAAAAAGAATTAAAAGAATCACTATTGAAAACATCATTGTTTGTCATGCTCACATGCACTTAATAATTACAGAATACTATATATGTTTTAAATAGCAAAGTACTCAACAGTTATACAATACAATCTTTTTAAATATATGTAGGGAGCTCTTTAATGTGTTATAAAGCAAAAATAAAAAGAATGCAAAACTTGAAATAATTCATGAGCTCTCTGATGGAATCAAAGGTAAGATAGATATCAATAATAAAAGTAACCCATCCATCACATATGATACATTAACAATTTCATTTTGTCATTATTTTATTTTATTTCATTTTCAGCAGAACCAGGGCTTGAACTCTGGCCTTTTCGCTTGTCAGGGAAACACTTATTCCACTAAGCCATCTCCCTGGCCCTTGTCATTATTTTGTAACACAATAAGTACCAGAAATATTTTAAACACAATAATCATTAAATTAAAACATTTTAATTAATAATATTTCATTAAAAACACTTGTTTTTCTTTGTATAGAAAAATAGTTTGGTGTATGTCCCATACTCCAAGTAACTTCTGGCCAAACTTTAAACTTCATGAAACAAGACTATCATAACCATTGTTTGTTTATGCAATTCTTAAGCTATTAATTTTTTTCCAAAGAAGAAATGATGATTGTTTTTGCATTTTCCTTTCTTCAAAATTGCTTTTATTAGATGAAAATGAAAATTAGGCAGACTAAAATATTCACAGGTATATTTATAACAGTATCATATTGTATATGGACATTCAAAAGTTAATTATGCTATATTCATGTGAAATAAGCCAAACTGAAAGTTTTATCTTAATAAATGGAGACCAAGAAAAAATACTCTCAGTAGGAAACTTGAATAAACACATACATAAACATATTGAATTTATTACTTAAAATTGACTACAATGCAAAAATAAAACCTTAATGATAAAGAAATTGTTTCTATACAATGGAATAATTTGATATAATGAGGATGAACAAATGACATTGCAAGTCTCACCGAAAGAGGTATAATTCAGTGGTAGGCAACTATCCTGGCATCCAGGAGCACCGAGGTAGAATCTCCAGCTCTGAGAAGAGGTGAGGAGAGAAAGGGATGTGAGGGGAAGGGTCAAACTGCTGGCAGGAAGAGAGGGAGCAAGAAGAGAAATGGATCAAATCTGACAAGTGAAATAAAAAAAAATGTGATATTGAAAGACTCAAAATAACATCACTGGGACTTGGAATACAGCTCAAAGCACAGTTCATGCCTGGCAAGCACAAGGATTTGAGTATGATTCCTGGTACTAAAATAAATAGATAAATAAATAAATAAACAATCACTATCAATTAGTGTTGGACATTGGGAGTGGAATGGTTAAGGCCATGCACAGATATGTTATACCACATTGTTACTTGGCATCATTAGCCATGGATTTATGAGCACTCAGCTCAAAAAGAGAGAAACAAATACAGATACGGAGAGAGAGAGAGGCAGAGAAACACAAAGAGGTTGGCTGGTATCACTTGTCATTGTTGTCCTCTATGCACAGCTGCCTGAACCAATGACTGGACAAAGAACAGGGAATTGAATTAAATCAGTAGTCAAGCATTTCTAAGTGCATAAATACAGAAAAACTATTTTTACTGAGTCATCAAAAATATAAGTGAAAATTCAAAGCAAAGTAAGAATATTGAGTGGGCACTGGGAAATAGAAAATAAAATATAAGGCTAGGATCATTAGCAAGCCTAATGGAAATTGAAACAGTGATGCCAGTGAGAATAACATAAAAATATAGTGAGTTTAGATAGGGGAGGTGAGAAATATGACATTTAAAGCTAAAATGGTATGTAGGTTAAATTTTATAGGATTTTATGACAAGAGTGTGATAATGAAAGTGAGTTTTAGGGGAAGGGAGAAGGCTAGATATCTGAAGAGGAGAATAATCAATTGAATGCATCAAGTATCAGAGGTGGTAAATGTTAAAATATTCAAGGGTGGCACAATCATGATTTGAGATAGTCATAATAACCTTCAGTCTTAGTAGCAGCTATACATTATTACAAAGAGAAAAAGCTTTGAGCTATATATTTTGCTGACCTTAAACTTTGAATCTGGTGTTGACAGAGATGGATGAAGAGGTGTGGTTTGCAAAAGACAAGCAAGAAGGTGGAGGAAACTTAAATTATTTCCTGTAATAGTAGGAGATTTCTCAGAACAGATAGTGCCTTCTGAAGAGTGCTTAACTTTCACTCCTGGAAGTATGAACCTAAAATGATCACACAAGTTCGAAACTCAAAGGTTCTTGGCCCAAGGTGAACGTGCATTCCAGAAAGCGGGAGATAAGTGTCCTAAGTGCACAATAGGCATGGAAAGAAAGAAAAAATAAAAAGAAAAGAAAAGATGTGGAAGTTTAGAAAAGAAAATAGCATATACATACATTAGTACAGAGGCGATAAAGGTTAACCTGAATGGATTCCTTTGAAATACATTAGTGACTGGCATTACAAATAAAAATGTAGTTAAACTTATGACAGAAATTGGAAAGATTGAGTATTGGTGGTGTGCGTGGTGTGGTTTATTTACTCTAGGATGATGGAGTTCTGGACTTTTTCTTTTCTTTTGGCAGAACCAGGGATTGAACTCAGGCCCCTGAGCTTGCCAGGGAAGCGCTTATTTCACTGAGCCATCTCCCTGGCCCCTTCTGGACTTTCATTTGAATGGTTTATATTACTTTAGAGATTAGATATAAAGTAATTTTGCTTTGAACCCTTAAATTTTGTTGCATAACCATTGATAAGGGTGACAATGCTGTGTGAGTGTAATTTCACCAAATTCTTATGGTACTGATAATTATCCAGTTGCATTCAGAATTCTAAGATAAAAGAACTCTTCTGGAAGCTCATTCTAATTTTTATGAAGTGAGTTTAAAAATCTTAGAGGCTGTATGTAGGTTAGCATTTACAAGCTTGTAACACATTTATACAAAACTGAGCTTAGCAAACAGATGGCAGATGGTGGGAATCAGTTATTCACAGTTAGAGTGATATATTACAGGTAAGCAAGGGGAGATGGCTAAAATGCAACATATGGCATCAGAATAGAGTTGGAGACATTAGTTCTAACTCACAGTCACTTAAAATAGAGATTTTTATATGTAGAAATATTAATAGATTTAAAGGTAGAGATCAGTACACACACACACATACACACACACACGCACACACACACAAACACACACACACTAATTTCTTGCAGTATCAATATAGAGAAGATCCCAGATGCAATGTTCCTCAGCAACAAATGCACCCTGTACCCTATATTTATGTGAATACAATTTGTCAATAAACTCAGCAACAGTTCCTTAGAAAATGATGATTTTGAAAATGTAATTACCCATTTGAAGTCTGAATTACCTTTCAGAATTCAATCATATCTCCAATAGGTATGTATTGACCACTGGCACCTGGGAATGCAATATTATTTGAAAATGGTCTTAGAGATGTAATTAGATAAGTATCTCAAGAAAACTTGTGTCCCTCAATTTGAGATGGGCCCTATAGTGGTATCCATATCAGAACAAAGAAAAATAACCAGGAGGAACCTATACTGTGTGTGGATGGAGGGAGAGATGGGAGTAATGCATCTGATGTGCCAGCATGCACAGTGATGAGACACTAGAGGTGGAACAGAGAAGAAAGGATGCTTCTCGGGGGCATCAGAGAGAACATGGTGCCACCAACACGTCACTTTTAGACTTTCACTTTTTTGTGGCCTCCAGACCTATAAGAGAATAAATTTGACTCATTGTAATTTCTTTGTGAGGCCTTAGGACACTCATGCAATGGTATGACACTTATCTAAAGGCATGATTGAGCAATTTTATATAATTTTTAACCTAGATATATCAAGACCAAAAATATGAGCAAGAGAGAAACTTTCTCCAATTTGAATAATTCCAAATTATTCATGTAGATAATGCTTCCCTGAAAAGATGGAGTATAACTTCCACTCCATCTGATAAGTTCACTGCGGAGAGCAAGAACTAACTTCATAGTGATGAAACACCAAATTCTGCCTCAGCAGGTTGATGAAATTTAACATCGAAATTAAATGTGCTGAAAATACAGACTCATGATACCTATGAGAGTCTGTATAACAATGGATGTGAGCTGTACTAACCCATGATATGACATGTTGAGAATGCTAATTTACCCTTGCATTCTTCCTGCCAGGAACCCATATCTCTGATCATCATCATGAGAAAATCGTGAATCCAATCTAAGAAAAGTTCTGCAAAGTATATTGGTAGCGTTCCTCACCATTCAGCTTATCAAAAATGTAGAAAATCTGGGAATCTGTCACTGTGTAGCAAAGTGTAAGAAGACATGATTTATTAGTAGCCTTCTTGTTTCAAAACACAATAATTAACACCCCAACTTAAAAGAGGAGAGGGTGACTGTGGCGTGTGCCTGCTCAGGCCCCAATCCGTGGTAAATGGGTTGCAAGGCAGGAGCATCACTGCAGAGGGACAACTGCAGGCGAGCGCTTCACTTCCCAGGAGCCCAGACCAAAGGAAGGAGACCGTGCCGGTGCAGGAGTGCCAGGGACAACATGCACATCCAACTCAGGACCTTACGGCCCACACTGGCAAGCACACAATATGCTTAAAACAGGCTGACCCTCCAACGAATCTGTCACATAGTACCTAGACATGATGAGATTCAAAATCTGAATAAACACCGTACCAGCATAGGTCCTTTATTGTGACAAACAGACCAAAACACGAGGCAACCCTGTGACCCATATGAGAATTCCTTCTACTCTAAAAGTTTTTCTTTAAATTACACATTAATCTATATTAAAATGTCTTACTTTAAGAAAATTTAAATGATATTTACTTTAAATCTTGTTTACATATAAATAAATAATTAATAATTTGTTAATCATTTGTTAAATACAGCTTAGGAATTTGATCAACACCCCAGTTATAAAGAGACCAGCAAGGGTCTTGGTGTCATTGTGCAGCATCCCTGAAATGCTGAAAATCCCTCAGAAACTGAGCTACATCCGCTGTAGCTCCACCTGTGTGCTTAGAACCTAGCACAGTGCCATAGTACTTGCATTTAGAACTTTCTGTGCAGTGACAGAAATGGATATTTAGCAAGCAATATATCATATCATATCATATCATATCATATCATGTCATGTCATGTCATGTCATGTCATGTCATGTCATGTCATATCACATCTTCTTGGCCATGGTATAGCTGCTTGAAATACCAGCACCCAGGAGGCAGAGGCATGGGACTGTGTCTAGTTTGAAGTCACAGTGGGTTAATTAGTGAGTTTAAGGGCAGTCCAAGCTGCACACTGAAACCCAGTTTAAAAACAACAAAACCAAATTAAAAAAAAAAAAAAAAAAAGATACTCTTAGAAAGTGAAGAAACTTTATGTTCTTGAGTCCAAGACATATTAAAAAGACGTGTATTCCTAAATTAATTTGCATGCATATTATAATCCAAATGAAGCTTTTAGAGACTTGAAAATTTACTGTGAATTTCAGCAGTATCATTAAATAATCAAAAATTTCAAGAAAATATGGAAAAGGTGAGTGAAAAGAGGGGTTTTATAAGTAAAAACGAATCATGAATTGAGCTTTGAATAGTTAGATTTATTTTCTGCATGAGAAAAATATACATTGAAGAAAAATACAGAATAAATAATTTCATATATAATGAAAAATCCATCAAACACATAATACATTGATCATTCAAACAGAAGAGTAATATGAATACTTAACCTGGAAAACTCATTTGCCTCATAGATTGTGCTTATAGTAGGATAAATGGTAGCTAGATTAAGAGTTTAATATAAGAAATGCACTGGCCAGGTGAGGTAGTAAAAATTTATATTGCCAACATTGACAGCCTGGGAAAGGAGGATGGCTGTGATTTTGAAGTCCATGTGAATTACAGGACCAGTCTGAAATGCACAATGAGATCCTCTATCAAAATAATATTTCCAGATGGATGACAATGATAAAAGATCTACAAATTGCTGTACATGGTTTCATGGTAAATCCTGAGAGGATTTGACTGACCTTGTCAGATAATAACGTTACATTTTTTTGTTATATAGGTCTTGCTTAATGTTAGTCTTAACCATATAGCAAAAAAAGGATAAAACAAGACATAAAACAGAAAGCCATATTAATATGCTGAGCTGTAAAAGACTCAAGTCAACAACTTCTAACATTGCCAGTCACATGGATAACCCACTACTATTATGGTCTACTGAACTATATTGGGTTATTTTGGTGAATTCACACACTTGCAATATTTGAAATACCCTCTATGACAAAGGTAAATGAAAAAAGTGGATATAAATTAAGGACCAATTTTTAGTGAAAAAAAAAATATATATGTATATATATATATATATATATATTTACACAAAAATTATTTACCTTAGATATATAGCTACTTTCTCTTATTTCAATAAGATTTGTGCTAATAGTGTTTAGACAAGATGTCAAGCCTTCATCTTATGCTATGGGTAACTACTATGAAAACAACAACATGCAATATATCAGTAATTATAACAGTGCTACTGACCTGTTTTGAAACTGTCTCATTGCTAGTTCTTTCTCAATAAAATTAATTTTTAAAAAATGAAAATGAAATAAATAAATAAAGTCATTAAAGAGCTAGAAAATAGTAGTGCATGCATTTTATCTAAAGACATTGCTTACCTATTTTGGTATGAAATACACAAGTATTTGTGCATATACAGCTATATGTAGAACTTTATTTAGATATATATACAAGTATGTACAGAGATATGTATGTCTATAAATATATTCTTATTACATAAGTATGCATCTATAACTCCAACACAACTTGAGGTACTTGTTCTTGGGTTGCATTAGACCTAGCAAAGTAGATTATATGATTCAATTTTGCACTCAAATGCTCTACACTACTGAGACATACCCCCAATCAGTATTTGTTTCTAATTTTCTTCTTTAAAAACATTGTCTATTCATATTAGTACTCTCATTTCCCCTGTTTTCATTCAGTTGATACTGAATTTTAATGACCAGGAATGATAGGTTTCTGAGTCTTCAAAAAAATTAGACATTTATGGAATGCAAGTCTTTCCATTCTAACTTTGCCTAATCTTCCATTACAGTTACCTCGTCTTTTCTAATGCCTTCTTCTAAGGAATCTCTATTTTCATCTGGTGTGCAGTATTTTGATTCATGACACTGATCCAAAGACAACCTAAATACCTTCACATTTTAGTAAAGAGCACTTTGCTTTCCCTGTGGAGATAAAGAGTATATAAATTCTTGACATGTTCATTGAGATATAAAAGGAGAGGGTCAGATGCTCATAGCATGTAAGTCTTAGTCACTTAAAAGTTCCTTCTATTCCTTCACATGTGCTGGTATTATGAAAAGACTAGGTTGCTAATCTTTTTGCAACAACCACATGCAGATAATGATGTGGACACAGATTTCTGTTACTTGGTTTCTCCAAGTTGAGTTCATGGATCCAGTCATAATATTTAATCCAAAATAGAGAAGCAGGATCCATGACTTTCTGAAAGAGATATGTCTATGACTTATTGCATAGTGCTATTCCCCCTATATCAATGCTTTCTCTTGCATAGATCAGATAACTTTACTTTCTCACATTATCTTTGGTGGGGTAGATGACAAACTAGAATAAAAAGAGATGATTTTGTTAAGTCTGTGTCTGTATTATAGCCAGTGCATTTTCTTTAAATAGCTGGCCCTTCTCTCCTTTTTAAAAAGTAATTTTATAGATAAATAGTAATGATACAGTTTAAAAACAAGTTAGTTGGACAGTTACAATAATTAATACATTAAATATTGTTGTCTTTGTAGTAGTTATTCATAGTACAAGAAGCAGACATGGTATCTTGTCTAAATACTATCAGTACAAATCTTTCTTCTTTCTTCTAACTGAATTAAGAGAAAGTAGCTGTATATCAGTCCTAACTATTTTGTACATACAGATTCAAATAGTCCTTCATTTATATACCTTTTTTGTTTAGTTTTGTCAGACATGGGTATTCCATTGCCATTTAAATATTGTAGGTGTGTGAATTTAGGAGAATAATCCAATATAGTTTAGTAGTCTATAATAGTGGTGCATTATCTGTAGGACTGGCAATGTTCTAATACTTTGCAGGAAGCATATCAGTGGGCAGATGTAGGCTGCAAAGCCAAGGAGAGCTCAGGGAGAAATACACAAGATACCTCCACGAACACTTCACAATTTCAACATATTATGTAGGATATACAATGACTTCAGTATAAACAAAATTTTATGTATGATACTTGGAGCAGTTTCAAATTTATTTTTCCAAAAGTATTAACATTGTATGCTTATGTTAAAGAACAGTAGTAATTAAGGAAATGTAAATTGGAACATTAAAAATCGATTGTATTCATTTAAATTAGCAAAGAAAATTTACAAAGCTAATTATAGAGAGTTTAATGGCATATTTACTCTCACTCCTGTTGGAGAAAATTATATGGAAAGAAAGAATGTAGAAAACAAACAAACAGTGGAAATGTTTGCCTTTAATTTCATCTCTTAGCAAATCACTTATAATGTGTTATTATAAGTGATGCAAAATTTTGATAGCTAGAATGAAACCAGTGTTACTTGGACAATTGCATAAATACCTATATAAAGCAAGTTTATAACAATTAAGATACTTCAACGTAGTAAAATCTTGCAATCCAATGAATATTTATGAACATTTTAATGTCACAGTGGACTTTTTTATGACTAATATAGGTATGAAATAAGCATTTGAATATAGATTTAAAAGTAGATATAGACATGTCCATCTAAATATTATGAATAATACAGTTAGGAGGTCAAAGGGATAACATCTGCATGATAATATTAGTGCTCTTTTTCTCATTTTCATAAGCAATAACAACATTAAAGTATAAAGATGATAAGGTGTATAACATTTCTTCTCCAGAATTTGATTGATTAACTTTTCACAAATGTCACTTTAACTTGGTTTAATTCTAGGTACCTTGTCATAAATAATATCACTTCACAAAGCATGTTTTTAAATCTTGAAAATATCAAAGAAAATCTGACTTTAAGCACAGGAAAAACATGTGAAAGTCTTTGGCTTCCCTGACTTTTCTGTTTCTTTCCAGTCTTAGCCAACTAAATCAGAGTATCTTGTTGCCTCTATTTACAGAATATTCTAGACTGTTGAATAGTATACCATTTCTGAGAAGCAATTCTTCACTCAAGGTGACTGTTCTGTCCCAGTGAAGAATATTCTCAATATATCAGTTTTTCCAGGTAAATAGATACATAGAAGGGTGGATGAATACATAAAAATGGAATGCATTTTTACTGAAAGCTCAAAATGTTTAACATTTCATCTGGTCATTCTGTTTCAAAGCTAGCTTCCCACGCAAACACTGACAACATCATAGGTAAAATGCTTTCTACAATGTAATTTTCATTTATTACATCCTTGCCTCTGGGTAAGACAAACTTTTCCTTTTTTTTTCTTTAAAATGTATACTTAAGTCTTTAACTCTTATAAAACTTTATAGGTATGTAAATAATTCAAAATATGAAACTTAACACTAACTTTTCAGCATATTTTCTGTTTTTTAAAAAGAAAAATGTATATCTATATATTATATATGTATATGTATAAAAGAGAGAAAGGACAAGAAAGGGAGAGCTCATTGGTCCAGTTCCCAGCCTGAGACAATGTATCAGGGATGTAAAAGTGCGAGAAGTCCGCTTACTAGACTCCTAAAGGACACATTCACCAACTTGGGTCCAAGGCAATGTCCCGCGCAAGTCTGTCTCAGGGATTGGAAGGATCCCAGATGGCAGAACAGGTGATCTGTGCCAAAAAGGCCCAAGCATGAGCCCCTGAGGCTGATAGGTCTGTGTCAAAAGGCTGGAGGACCTGTGGGATTGCACTGTAAGCCAACAGAGAAGGTTCAAGATGAAGACAAGGATTGTGGCTCTCCCTAAGAAAGAAAGCAAATAAGCCTTCTTTGAATAAAAGCTACCCACTCCCCAGAAGAAAAGCAGCATCCATGGCACTCTTTCTAGGAAGATCTACTGAAATTCTTCCCTCCTGTTCTCCTGTTACACTATTCCAGCAATGGTGCTTACCAAGTTAGCTGGGCTTTCCCTCTCAAATTGACAGTCAAATAACTACCCTATATAAAAACATATATTATCATATATCAAATTTATGTCTCCACATGCTCAGCAACTATTTCTGGTTTCAAAATGAGGTTGTTTTATCTCCATATACATTCTGTATTTTTCTTCTAAATTATCTCACAATTTACTCCTTAGCTACTTCTTGGCTTCTTTGTTTCATTAGATTTTCTCTATTAAGACCCACTGATGTAGAAAGATTCTTGCTAATCCTTTAGGGTCAGGGATGTAGGCTTGCACATCTACACACACACACACACACACACACACACACACACACACACACACGGAGCACTATGTCTCTTGGCAGGTAGGGTGGAGTGCCAATCTGATTGTTTCTGGGATCTGCCCTAGGGCTCCGAGGAGCAAGCTTTCTAGTGTGTGGGTCTGGGCCACAGTGAACTGACCTTAGGGTCTGTCTCCTCCCTTTTTCTACCAATGCGTTGTTTTGTTTTAGGGCAGGTTCTACAGGGTGTTCAGGTTCTCACTACTAGATCAGACTCATAGTGATCTGCCTGTTTACAGCCTTCCAAGGGCTGGGGTTACAGGTGTGCAGCACCAAGCCCAGTCTCAATTGCCAACTCAGAGTGCCCACGGGGAGGGGCTCGAAAGGTAGGCCCAAGGATTGCACCTCTGGTTCCTGTGCGTGTTTCCAGGCACTTTCATCTGCTGAGCTAATTGGCCAGCCCTTCTACCACTGTTTTTTGTTCTGCTTTGCAACACCCATAATATAAGCATCTCTCTGGACACTAAGTCTTTCACCATGATGTTCCTGCCTTTGGGCCACTTAACCATATCCTTGATGCTCTGAGACCATCAGCCAATAAAGCCTTTTCTCCTTTAAGTTGTACACATTGTGCATTGAGTCCCCAGGATAGAAAAGTTCACTAAAACTGTCTCTCATATAAATGTTGACACATTAAGTCAATACTTGGATGTCTTCAGTTCTGGTTACCTTCGCTTACTGAAAGTTGGAAACACAGAAAAATTATTAGCAGTTTTTAAATTACTGGAAAATTTATAATTTAGGAAGTTTCATTTAACATTAGTTTTTCAGTAGAATAAAGCTTTAAAAGTAGAGACAAGTAACTAGATATCATATATACCCATATTATTTATATTAATACACACACACACACACACACACACACACACATATATATATATACACACAAATTGGTATGAGAACATCAAATATTAATGA
>PVKA01052861.1:0-11495 GCA_004027165.1 Ctenomys sociabilis
TGAGCTCCAAATTTTCTGAACAAGGAGATTATGGAGCCACAGAGGAAAGAGATTGAAGTTCTAAAGTGTGCCTGGGGAGAGTCACATGAAGAGAAAACTTTCTCTCAGGCTCTCACAGAGAGCAATCTGGTCAAGCATTGGCCGTGACTCATCCACATGGATGACACAGACAAAGGAACTACAGAATAATGTACAGGACAAGATAAACCCTGAGAGGACTTCAATGACCACATAGGAAATATAAAGTTCTTGTGTTGGTATATAAGTCTTGATCTACCTAGGTCTTAACCATCCAGCAGAAAAGTATAAAAATGAAGTATACATCATGAGCCCATAATATTAAGCTGAGCTGTAAATGGATATGGTTGACAATTTCTTTGAATAACTCCCTATGGTTGTAGAATGCTGGACTGTGTTGGATTGTGGTGTCGAGTTCAAGTACCTAAGTTAGTTAAATGTCAATGGAGTGCCCACTTTTGACAGGTGTAGACAAAGGAAGGGTTGTAGAAAGAAAAAATCATGATGTGTGTGTATAGACAGTACAGTTGGGATAGATAATGCTGTGCTTCTACATAATTCTATGAGAGGCAAGATCTGCACTAATGGTGGTTGGACAGGATATTATGTCGGCTTTTAATGCTATGGTCATCCACTAGGTAAATAATTATTGAATTTTGGATATAATTCAGGTATAAAAAAATAAGATAAGTAAGCAACTACACTCTTAATTCACTGATAAGAGATATCTGCTAAAATAATATCTGTAAATATAATATCATTTATGCACCTTGTACAATACCAAAACATTATGAAAACAGTTTGCAATGTATTAATTCATCGAATGTGTATGGTTAAGGTGTCTTGAAACTGTCTGATTGACATTTGTATTTTAATAAAATAAAAATAAATGAAAAAAATACAGAAAAAAAATTTCAACAATATGCTGCCTATAAGCAACACATTAAGGGCTGGCCAAATAGCTCAGTGGATTTAAGAGCCTACAAGTGGGCAAAGAGGCCCAGGATTTGATCCCCAGGCCTGCCATGCCAGCCCCACCTCCAGGATGCCCTGAAAAGGCAATTAAGACTGGATGTGGTGGTATGTGCCTGTAATCCCAGCTCTTAGGAGGCTGTAAACAGGCAGATCATTATGAGTATGATCTAGTAGTGAGACTCTGAACAGCCTGTAGACCTTTCCCTAAAATATAAAGAAAAGAAAGAAGGAAAGAAAGAAAGAGAGAGAGAGAGAGAGAGAAAGAAAGAAAGAAAGAAAGAAAGAAAGAAAGAAAGAAAGAAAGAAAGAAAGAAAGAAAGAAAGAAAGAGAAAAAGAAAGAAAGAAAGAAAGAAAGAAAGAAAGAAAGAAAGAAAGAAAGAAAGAAAGAAAGAAAGAAAGACGTTTAACTCAAAAGAGAATTCATAGACTAAAATTAAAAGGATGGAAACAATACTCCATGTGACAAGAACCCATAAAAAATCAGGGATAGCAATGCTGGTTGCTGAAAATGTGAGCTTCAAACCAAGAATGATCAAAAGAGATAAAGAAATTCATTTCATACATGTTAGGGGAAAACCACAAGAGGAAAGATAACAATCATAAGTGTATATGCACACAATATAGGAAAATCCAACTACATAAAACAAATGTTAACATTCATGAAAAATCAAATGAGCAATAATACAGTAACAGAGAACTTTAACACCAGATTGTCACAAAGACATAGATCAACTAGGCAACAAATCAGAACTAACCCAAACTTGTGAAAAAATGGACTTAGTAGACCTTTACAGAGTGTTCCATCCAACAACTTGAGAATACATTCATCTCAGCTGCACACTGGATATTCTCCAAAATAGACCATAATGCTTAAGTAAATGCAAGGAATTGAAATTATCCCATGAATATTATCTGATTATAAGCAATATTTAGGAATCAATCTCAAACATGAGGTAAAAGTGGAAATTATAGTACACTGAAAAAAGAGATTGAAGAGGATTTCAGAAAATAGAACCATATTCCTGGCTCATGGGTATAAAGAACCAACATAGTGAAAATGGCCATACTCCCAAAATTGTTATTCAGATTCAATGCAATCCTGATTAAAGTACTATTAGTATATCTCACAGATTTAAAGAAAACATTACTAAAATTTATCCAGAACAAGAAGAGACCTAAAGTATGCAAAAGCAATCCTGGGCATAAAGGAAAGGCAGGAGGCATCACAATCCCTGAATTGAAATTATACTACAAAGCTCCTGTGATAAAATCAGCATGGTCTGGCAAAAACAAAACAGACTTGAGGATCAGTGAAACAGATTGAAAGATGTAGACACAACTATAAACACCTTATCTTTGATAAATGGGCCAAACATTTATTAAAGACTAAAATTAGACCCATGTCTATCTCCATGCATTAAACTACAGTCAAAATGGATCAAAGACTTAAACATTAATATAGAACACTAAATATACTGGAAAAGGTAGGTAGAAGTCTTGAAGATATAAGGTTAGGCCCTGAGTTCAGGAACAAAAACTACACAGGAAATACTTCAAAGAGTCAATAACTGAGATCTCATCTATTTGAAAAGCTTCTGCATACCCAAAGAAATCACCAACAGGGTAAAAAGAAAACCCATTAATTGGGAGAAAAATTATAGTGGACTGTCCTTCAGATAAAGGACTTCTATCTAGGACATTTAAAAATTTTTTAAAATATCAAGCTCTCAAAGTTCAAAAACCCAATCCACAAATGGACATCTGAGATGAATATATACTTCTCAAGTAAAGAAATACACATGAAAAATAAATATATGAGAAAATGTTCAACATCATTGGTCATTCAAGAAATTAAAATTAAAACAACACTGAGATTACATCTCACTCTAAGAAAAATGGCTATCATCAACAAGTCAACCAATAACAAATGCTGGTAGGGCTGTGGGGAGAAAAGAACCTTTCTTTACTGTTGATATGGGCAACCACTATGGAAATGAGTATAGATATTCCTCAAAAAAATAGGCTTGGTGGTCCTATTTGGTTCAGTTATTCTCTGGGTATCTTTACCTAAGAATTAAAAACATCATACCACAGCATGTTTATACAGCTCAATTTGTAGTAGCCAGAACTTGGAAACAATCAAAATACATGTCAACTGAGGAATGCATAAAAACATTGTTGCATTTTTGCACAATGGAGTATTACTCAGCTATTAAAACCAACTCTTGGGTTTTATAGGCAAATGTAAGCAACTACAAACCATACTTGAAAGTGAAATAAATCAGATCCACAAAGTCAACATAGTATTGTCTCCTAGTATAAGAACCTGAAAGAGCAAATAAAATCTGATAGGTACAGTAGATAGTGTGAAAGGGAAAGAATCTGTTCAAAGGGAAAGAACAAGTGAGATGAGGAAAAGGACAAAAGAAAGTGAAAATGAAAGGAAAGATATCTTTTGAATATAGCTTGGATAATTATACTGTTGATTTCTTTTCTTTTCTTTTTTTTTTTTTTTTTTTTTTTTTTTTTTTTTTTTTTTTTTTTTTTTTTTTTTTTTTTTTTTTTTTTTTTTTTTTTTTTTTTTTTTTGTATTTTAGAGCAGGGTCCACAGGGTCTCACTGCATAGATCGAACTTGTAGTGGTCCACCTGTGTTCAGCCTCTCAAGAGCTGGGATTACAGGCACGTGCCACCACACCCATTCTCAATCTCAGTCTCAGCATGCCCCAGGTGGGGATGGGGGCCATCATGATCTAACCCTCAGCCCCTGTGCTTGCTTGCAGGTGCTTTACTGTTGATTTCCGCTTGTCTATTGAAAGGGACAGTTAATGCTTAAATTTTTTCTTTTCTTTTTAAATTTCTCATAACTTTTTTGACCAGTTTTGCATGCTTAATTTGAAGACAACATTCTGTAATATAACAATCATTTTTGAATTCCTATTATTTTGTTTAGTGAAATTTTGTATCATTTCTAATGTTACTCTTCTTACTATTTTTTATTCTCTTTAAAATGAATCCCATGTTCTTCCCTCCCTTTTTTTTTTTTTTTTTTTCAGAACAGGAGATTGAATTCAGGCCCTTGTGCTTGTCAGGCAAGTGCTTATTCTACTGAGCTCTCTCCCAAGCCCTTTATTTTGTACAGTGTCAAACTTTTATTTTTTTAAAAAAATGTTCATTCTCTGGATAAATATTAGAAAATGCAGAAAAATGGAGAGGAGGAAAGATAACTCACCATAATCCTGTGTTTCTTTTGGCTTTCATCTTTCTATTCCATACTTTTTTCTCACAAAATTTGGATTATAATACATAAACAATAAATAAATTGGTAATCACAAATTTGATCAGGACAATGAAGGAAACTAACAGAAGAGTTTCTTTCATATATAAAAATGTGAATTGCATCCTATAATGGGTAATTTTTATGGCACATGTATTTTCTCAGTAAAGGTACTTTTATAAAATGAATTATAGGTGAGAGGATACGTGACCAACTTAAGTTAGAGAATAATTCAAGAACACTACAAAAAGGGAGACTGGAAGAAAATTTAGTGAGGTAAATGACACAAAATATAGTTGATGTGTTTGTGTGACTACTCTTTGCAGATATTAAGTATTCTCATTAATTATATGTTATGTTACATCATTCATTTTATAATTTTTAAATGTTTTATTTAAACATTTACGAATTTCCATACAAGATCTCTAGAATACTGTCAACAATAAACACACAAAATATGTTTATATTTGGATTTTGCTTAGATTTTATGCTGAAAATACGTTCGTATCAATCTGTTTATAATTAGGTAAAGTTTGAAACAATTCATATTACACTCCAATCAATTGAGAGTTATAATAAGCAATAACAAGGAAATCACTTTTGCTACTTAATTAAACACATCTAAAAATCTTAAAAGCTATGTATTAAGTAGTCATTGTAGCACCATTACAAACTAATTCTATAATCATCTTATAGCTCAGAACTCTACATCTTGAGAGACAGATAATTTGTCATAGTAAATCATTTGCAGACGTGTTGTCAATTCATTATGCCTCTTCACTCACATCCGCACTGTACAAAGAGGAGATTTAGCAAATACAAAGTTTAGCTACTCAGTACGGAGAGACTGCCTGACTCATTCAATTTGATTGCCATTTGAAATTTACTCAATATACATAGCCCACAGGAAAAACCACATTTGGTGGAGATCAATGTAATCATGTTAGAATTTCTCCAGTTGCAGGCAGAGCATCAAAGTAAACCAGTTTCTTGAAAAGAACAATTTATTAGAACCTCAAAACTGTTGGTGAAAGTGTAGACTGTTGCATCCACTGTGGAAATTAGTATGGAGGTTCCTCAAAAAAGTAAAACTAGTGATTTCATTTGACCTAGCTATTCTACTTGGTATCTTCTCAGAAGAACTAAGAGTACCCTACCACAGTGATATATACACACCACCCATGTTTATAGTAACATAGTTGGTAATAGCTAAGTCTTGGAGACAATCAAGATGCCCTTCAACAAATGAGTGGATAAAGAAAATGGGATACTAGTCGGGCGTGGTGGCGCAGGCCTGTAATCCCAGCACTCGGGAGGCTGAGACAGGAGGATTGTTGTGAGTTCGAGACCAGCCTGAGCTGCAAAGTGAGCTTAAGGCCAGCCTGAACTGCATAGTGAGACCCTGTCTCAAAAAGACAAAAAAAAAAAAAAGAAAGAAAGAAAGAAAGAAAGAAAGAAAGAAAGAAAGAAAGAAAGAAAGAAAGAAAGAAAAAGAAAGAAAGAAAGAAAATGGGATACTAATCCCACTTTAACACAGTGGGTACTAATCTTTCATAAAGAAGGATAAACTTGGGTCATTTCTCAGTAAATGGATGCACCCTGAGACCATACTTATAGTGAAACAAATTTGACACATATCTGCACATACCACATTGCTTCTCTTGTGTGAAAGTATAAATAAGGACCAAAATGTATACTAGGTATTGTGAAACAGGAAGAAAATGTTCAAATGGAAAGGGGAACTAAGGAGGGGGGAGGGGATGAAAGGAAGAGAAAAGAC
Organism: Ctenomys sociabilis; assembly: GCA_004027165.1. Lineage (NCBI taxonomy): Eukaryota > Metazoa > Chordata > Mammalia > Rodentia > Ctenomyidae > Ctenomys > Ctenomys sociabilis. The sequence continues at coordinate 6,050 of PVKA01052861.1, forward strand.
CAAAATGAGAAGAAAACAAAATGGAAACAAAGCTTTTATAAATGAGGAGGAAAACAGGGTCTGAAATAAGGACAATCAAGATTCATCACATACAGGTACAAATGTTCTATGATGAGCATGATCATTATGCACATCTAAAGTGTACCAATAAACTTAGTTAATTAAAAAAACTAGGTAGTCTGGGGACATCCCTAGTTTGTGACATTACTGAAGTACAAATATCATCAGGAATTTGTTTGTTTTCCTCCACCTCTTGATTCTACTTCCACTGTACAGCCTCTTTCTCTGCCACTCCAGGAGTAGCAAAGAAGGCTCTCAGCAGCCTTACATTTATGCCTACAACCTTATTCAGACAGTTCCAGCCAGAGCTCTAGGGAAGGCTCAAGCTGAGGAAGTAGGTGGCCACATTTGAGCCCCACTACAGTCACATTTCTGAGGTACTTCAATGGTCCAGGTTTGGGTCATGTACCTACCGCTAGATGCAGTGAGCCCAAAGACTCTTTCTTTGTTTTTTGAGACAAGGTCTCACTATGAAGCACAGGCTGGCCTTAAACTTACAGCAATTCTCCTGTCCCAGCTTCCCAAGTATTGGAATTTCTGGCACACACCACTATATCCAGCCCCAAGCAAAACTCTTAATGACTTAAAATGGTACTCCTAAGGGACACCAGGCAGACAAAAGAAATTGTCCTCCATAATGACCATGTCCTATGGCTTTCTGCTGTGGTGCCAAAGACTCCAGCCTTAGGTTTTTGAAATTTATCAAGTCTCATATCCAAATACATGGACGATGCTGTCAGCTTGTGATTAAAATGATTAACCTTGAATCAAAGCCAGAGGAAAGCCTGCCGGAAGGGGACACCACAGCTCTGAATTTGAATGAGAAATGTCTGACACACATGCATGCTGGAGTCTTGACTCCTGGCATAGCATATGTGTCAGCATATGCATGCACTGGCATTCAGCGCTGGTGTATCTGCACAACTCCATGACAGCTTCCTGACTTGGGATGCAAAGCTGTGAAATTCAACAAAACAGACTAACATCTTGGAAGCATTCATATTCTTTTGATGTACATGTGAAAACATTAAAAAGAAACCTCTATGGATATCTTCTTGGCAACCTCATAAGATATAAAGGACCAAGATTTCTGAAGACTATAAATGCTGGAGTTGATGATCATAATTTTTATACAGATATCTTTAAACATCACATTGTTGTTTTGATTTTGGTTTTCATGTGTGTGTGTGTGTGTGTGTGTGTGTGTGTGTGTGTGTGTGTGTATTTTGTTGCTTTTGTTTTTGAGACAAAGTCTCAGTGTTTTGCCCTGGCTGACTCCAAAGTCCACGGTTGGAACAATCCTCAGCATTCCAAATAGCTGAAACAAGTAAAACACACCAACATGCTGAGCTTCACCTTTTAAAATTATTTAAATAAAATATGTTTGCATTATATAATGGTTAAATTTATTATAGTGAGGTGGTACAGATACATAATATTCTTAATTCTTTTTTTCATCCTCACCCCCCTCCTCACTGCTTGCTCCTTCCAACCTTCTGTCCTATTCTTATTTGCAAACACTATTTTCAAGATTTTTCCCTTCAGTTCTTTTTTATTCCCTTTCCCTGCCCTCATTCTTCCATTCCTTCATCTTTTGTTCTCTTTCTTATCCATTTGAAAAGATCTTCCTACTTATTTATCTTCATGTGTGTGTGTGTGTGTGTGTGTGTGTGTGTATAGAGAGAGAGAAAGAGAGAGAGAGAGAGAGAAATTTTCCAATGTTTGTTCTTGTATGTCTGACTTAATTTCACATAATAGTAGGCACTTGTGTTGCATCCATTCATCTATGAATGCCTAAAGTTTATCTTTCTTTATGGCACAATGGTATTCCATTGTGCATAAATACCACATTTTCTTTATCCATTCTTCTGTTGATGGGCACATAGACTGCTTTCAAAAGTTAGCTATTACAAGTTGTGCTCTTATAAGCATGGGTACTCATGTTTCCCTGTAAATATTATGACCTTAACTCTTTCAGGATGTTCATTCTTCATATATTCTATCTGTGAGTCCTCTGTCCAAAGAATGGCTGGCAAAAAACAAAACCATTTTAGATTATATTTAGTTATATTATGAAGGATAGTTTGGATGCTTGCACTACCAATTTCTGCTGGTCTTTTGAATGGAAAAGCTAATGCTTAATTTTTTTTCTTTTTATTCTTATTTTTCTTTTGAATTTGCTACAACTTTTTTATTTATGTTATTGTTTTACCTTTCTTTAAACCAATCTTGTACATTTATATCTGGTAACCTAAGAAACTAATTTGAAGATATCATGCAATACAGTAACCATTGCTGAATTTCTATTACTTTGTATCATTTCTCCCTGCCCCCATGAACCAGGGATTGAATTCAGGCCCTTGCGCTTGTCAGACAAGTGCTTATTCTACTGCCATCTCCCCAGGCCCTGGCCATCTTCCTGGCCCTTTTTGTATCATTTCTAATGCTGTTTTTTTTTCTATTACTAATTTGTATTCTTTAAAAAATAAAATAAAATAATTTCTAAAAATCCCATTTTTCAGGTAATCACTTCACTGTGCTTCCAACTTTTTAATTTGATATGGTCCCATTTGTTCTCTTTTCTTAAATCTCTAGTGCAACCAGTTTTATTCATAAGGTGTTTGCCTACATCTATGTCTTCAAGATACTTTACCTCTTCTATCTTTGAGTTGATTAAATTTTTTTGTTTTAATATTTATCTCTTTGATCCATTTTAATTTGTTTAATACATGGAAAAAGATAAGGGTCTAGGTTCAGTCTTCTGCATGTGAATAACCAATTCTCATATCTTATTAAAGATATTACCTTTTCTCCAATATATGTCTTTGGATCCCTTTTTAAAGATCATATGGCTTAATGTGCCCAGAGTTTTTTCTACATCCTCTATTCTGTTCCATTGACCCAAATGCTTGTTTTTGTGTCACCATTTTTATTTTTTTAATACTATACTATATTGCTAGCATAAAGTAAAAAAAAAAGGCTCCCAGTAATCACTATGTTTCATCAGAAATAAAATCCAGAAAATGATAGTATTATAATTGTATTATACAACCCAATATTAAGTGTAATGCCCCTCTAACAACAAGTTATTTCTTCAAAAGCAGTTTATAACTAGGTTTCTACTAATGATACCACATTATGGATTATCTGTGCAATGTCCCATTACTAGGATTTTAATGCTTACACAGGAAAAGCATACTTCTATTAGGGAACCAATAGTCACACCATGACCAATTTGTTGCTATTATCTATGCATAAATTTGAGCTTGCAAAATCAGGATAAAAAGAGATTCATATGCATCTAGGTGGTAGGTATCAGAAGCAAAAAGTCTAAAAAGAGAACGTGGATCATTTAATACTGGTACCTTCCAACCTTGAAAGAAGGACTCCATGGAGCCAAAACCCAGACCTTTAAGGAAGGGGCATCAGCTAGCACTGATGTTTTAGTGAAAATCCAATGAGGTTTGCCCTTCAAAGAGTGGACAAACTAGATTCATTTGCTGATCCTGCAGCAAAAATCTGCCACCATGATAAAGAAACAATACTGAAATAATGTTCACAAGAACAGGCTTCATTCAATGTTCCCTATAGGCAGAGCCCAAGAGAGACCCTGAAGGCAAAGCTAAATTATAGTCTCCAGGGTCCAACCTCAGCATCCCACACACATACAAATCACTGAATACAAGAGCTCTCTGACATTGCAGCAAAACCTAACCTAACCTTAAAACCAAATTGTGGTTTTTAGAAGTCATGATAATAATTATTCCTGGTAAATTTCTGATCAGAAAGTGACATAGGGAGCATCTCTTGGGCTTCTGGTAATAGTCTGTTTTGTGATCTGGGTGCTACTTTAAATTAAATAGGTATGTGTCTTCGGTTTGCCATTATTACGTTGCTCTCTCCTGTTTCTCATTCTAATTTTACCACCCCAATCCCAAAGGTGCATCCTCTGCAATATTCAAGAAGGTTGCTTCTCTTAGCTACTTATGAGGAAACTACTAATTTTAAAAAGCACTCTTCTCAAGGTGATATTTAAATTAGAAGTTGAAATCCTAGAGAAAGATGATAGATAGATAGATAGATAGATAGATAGATAGATAGATAGATAGATGATAGATAGATAGATAGCAATATATGAACATATTCATGACTACATATAAATATCTATTCTCACAAGGTACAGTAGCACACATCTATAATCCTAACCCTCTGGGAGTTTGAGGCAGGAGAAACACAAGTTTGAGCCCAACTAGGGCAACTTCGCAAGACCCCATCTGAAAATAAAAAATGAAAAAGGTGACCCACCTGAGGATGTAAGTCAGTGTTAAGGTCCTGTGTTCAAGTGCCAGCATCAAAAGAAAAGGAAACTTTCTACCTATAATATATAATACATACAATATATTATATACATAATAATGTAATAAATAATATAGATATTATATTATAGATAGATACATAGATAGATAGATAAATAGAAGATTATGGAAGAAACAGCTAATAAATTCATAGGCTGACTGGGATTGGAATGCTTTTTCTGTTCAGGAACACCTTGGGTATAATTTAGGGGTTAAAAATGAATTCTGGAAAGGCAGAAATACTGCTTACTTAGATTGTGTAATTACAGCATTCCATCAGCCTGATTCCAGCTCCTATACAGAGAAGTTACATTTATATTGGGCCACCCAGAAAACATGAACATGTAGGAAGGTGGGGCTGGGGAGCTCCCTCCATTCTCATGGTGGTTATGGATTACTCACAACACATAGCTTTGTGGTTGGGAAGTGTGTTTCAGCCTTATTCACATGGTGCTAGAAAAATTATGTGAAATTCTTCAGTAGAGACAGTTCAGAGAAAGGGAACAAACATGAGGTCAGATTCCCAGGGATGAGGAGGAAACTCAATCCTAGAAGATCAAATTCCAAGGCATAGCACATGTAAGACTTTCACCTGCTTGCTCTCACTAGCACCAGAATGTTCACTTACACCCCACAGGGTAGTTAAAATAATCTTCAAGGGCAGAGTCCTTACTCAACCTTTAAGGCTTATAAGACAAACACTATCATGGTTGAATCCCAATCAATACTCCAAAAATCATTTCAAGAGAATTTTTTAAAAATACAGATCCCACTTATACTTCTTTTTTTTTCCATTTATTTTTATTTTATTGAAATACAAATGTCAATCAGACAGTTTCAAAACACCATAACCATACAGAGTCGATGAAATAATACATTGCAAACTGTTTTCATAACGTTTTGGTATTGTACAAGATGCATACATGATATTATATTTACAGGTTTTTATATAGCTGAATTATATCAAAGATTCAATAATTATTTACCTAGTGGATGACCATAGCACTAAAAGCCGACATAATATCCTGTCC
>PVKA01052862.1:0-11500 GCA_004027165.1 Ctenomys sociabilis
AAAAAAAAACTGTATGACCCCCATGAAGCTTTGGGAGGACATCTAGATACAAACCATAACATTGGATGTCAACAATTTTGTCTCAGCAATGAGAAAAATTAATCATTACAAAATTTGATACCATAGAAGTGGCATGTTTTTGTGATTACAGCTAACCATGTAGTTCGGGTACTTTTGGGGACACCTTGTTGAAAGGGTTCGGAAAGGTTCAGAAAAGCTAGCTGAAAAAAGTGTTAGATGCCTAAGACTACCCTGTATTGCAGACTTCTTTCAGAGCTCAGAAGACAAGAAGGCTGATAGAAAGGTGAAGACCTGACTCTGGAGTTTCTGCTGGCAAAGAGGACTGCATTGATAGCTGGGTTCAAGATAATGTGTGTTAAGATTTGGAAGAAACTTTGTCTGCATTTTACTTGTGTCCAGAGACTGCTTAAGACTGAGACATTACAAGAAGCAGCTGGACTTCACCTTTTGCAGCCTTAAAATCACAAAAGTGAAAGACTATACTTTGAGAAGAAAGCCTGGAACAGTGCACCATGTTCTAGAATGCTGGCAGCAGAGAATTTCTTCTTTGGAATTGGATTCAGAGCACTCTGAGCTCTAAGTACTCAACCCCTATATCCAAGAGAGAAGAAAGCTTGGCTACTGATCCCTCTGACAGGATACTTTGGCATCATCCATAGAGTGCTGGTTTAAGTGCATGCAGAATGGAAAAGTTGTTCAGCCAGGAAGGCATCCACCCAAAGAGGGAGTAGAGTGAGCCCATGAGAGAAGCATGGGAGTTATACCCACCAACATCATTCCACAGACTGCCTCAGATACTACACATAGAGCTACAGGGCTTAATGTTTGCCTTCCTGGATTCTGGACTTGGTTTGGTTCCATTCCTTTGCATTCTATTTGCATCTTTTGGAATGGAAATATCTCTTACACAACTGAATGTTGGGACTGTTTAACTTTCTTTTCACTTGTACAGGGGTTCACAGCTAAAAGTTTGCCTTACATCAAGGAGACTTGGGACTTGGACTTTTCAGTAATCCTGAAACTGTTAGGACTTGGCAACTCTTAGAGATGAACTAAATGCCTTTTGCATAAAGCAGTATAGCTGAGTCTTTGGGGGGACAGGGCAGCAATGGTAACTTTGTATCTAGATGTCCCCCTAAAGCCTCATGTAGTCATATAAGGGTTGGGCTACTTGGAAGAGCTGAATCCAGAGTTTATAATTGACTTATAGTCCAATACTGCGATTAAGGTTGTAAATGATACCTCCACCCTATGGCAGGTGTGTTGCCTACAATTCAAGGGAAAGAGGCTTGCCCCTCTTGCTTGTTTTTTTGCTGTCTTCCATCACCATAAATTGTTACCCTCCTGCCATGTGCCACACTGCCTTACAGCCAGCCAATTGTGGACCAAAACCTCTACAAAATGGAGCTGAATAAATTTTCCCCCTTTAACTTTGCATGTTGTATATTTTGTCTGAGCAATAAGAAAAATAACTAAGACAGAGAATATATGTCATATGCCTGCTTTACTAATATGTTTCTGTGAGCACATAATTTGCTTGGCTTAACACACAACTGGAAAGGGAATTCATCCATCTTTGATTTAGATGTTTAGATAAGACTGGATTTAGACCATTTGATGTGGAACAAGTTAAGACTTTCAGAGGTATGGGAATGAATTTTAAATACAAAAGCCACATGAATTTGGGGGTCTAAGGATGAAATGTTTGACATGTTTTTCAAAATTCATATTGAAACTTAATTTCCAAGATAGTGTGAAGAGATGGAACTTTGAAGACATGATTAAATTATGAGTGTTCTGCCTTATGTTAGATTAGTGTCTGTTAGGGTTTAGATCTAAAATGTCCTCCCAAGATGTCATGTGTATGGAAAGTGATCAGAACATGCAGTACCTATACATGAACTGATCCATTGATTGTTTGAGTAGCTAGTTATGCAGCTAGGAGGTGAAGCGTTTGGAGGTGGATCACTAGTAGCATGTCTAAAATGGGTATGTTTTGCCCCATGCTCCTCTCTTCTCTCTTTGCTTTCTGGCCCATGGGATGACAAGCTGCCCTCTGCCCAGGCCTGTCTGCCATTCTCTTTTTGCTTGGACCCGGTTCACCATGGAATGGAATCATGAGCCAAACTAAACCTGTATGCTATGTTCCAGTGACTATGAAGTGAATTCCATTGTTTCCTTACAAAAGGAATCATGGGAGGTTGGCATCTATTGCATTCCCCTCTATCACCAAGAAAGAGACATTATTTAAAGCAGAGAGCCCTCTCCAGACGCCAAAGCACTGGCTCTTTGATTTTACACATTCAAGCTCTAAAACTGTAAGATAGTTTTCTGTAGTTACAAACTATGCAGCCCAAGATAATTCTATCATGGAACAAGTTAAGACAGTGCACACAAGTAGCTCATAAAAAGTCACACAGTTGATAAGAATCAGAGTATGGATTCAAACACATTAGTCTGGCTTTAGTATCTGAACCCTGATTTCTGCATTACAGTCTTCTACTTTTCTAAATGCTTTTCTGCCATGTTGATTAGAATGGTACAAGTTCATTTTTCGGGATGTCAACTTCAGAAGAGGTTAATCAGTAATTATGTCATGGTTTGGAGTTTTTGCAATTTTTCTAAGATTATTTTATAATGATTTGTCCATATACAAGAGTGCAAGAAATCTGTCCACACCCTGAAGACCAAAGAATCCAGCTGAGGATCTGGATCCTAATATCTTGCATGAGCCCAGCTGAAAAAGAGAGCCCCTAACAATGTCTCCTACAAGTTCAACTGGAGGCCTAGAGCCAATGTCAATGTCTTATGTGGGCCTGTTTCATGGATCTATGCTGGGAAGGCCCAAAGGTCAGCGGTGGAACCTAGAAAGTCTGAGCCAGAAGGATTAAAGATCTGTGCTATCAGACTGAAAGATCTGTGCTGGAGCCAGGAAGCAATGTTCAAGGTAAGAAGCAGAGCTTCCCTCAAAGTACTACAGCCATCCTCAGCAACAGTGAAGTTCCAAGATCCTCCAATGATGAAGAAAACTTGGTTTCCATCAGGAAAGCCAATGCAAAAAGCTTCTATAGGAAACTGAGAAGTGCTGTTTTACCCTGTGGAGCCAAGAAAGTAATGCTCAAGGTGAGAACCAGAGCTTCTCCAAAGTGAACTGTATCCATTCTCAGCAACAGCAAGGTCTGGAGCTCCTCATTTGATAAGAGTAGCCAAGTTCATCAGGAAAGAGAGCATGACAAGTTCACCCAGCAGAACAGCTCAAGAGAAGAAGCAGCTTCCAACAGTTCCAAAAGCTTTTCCAAACACCATCTATAAAGCCTCTCAACAAGTTCTCCAGTTCTGCCTCTTCTATTGTGGGCAGTAATCCTCAGGTGGGCCTCCAATACCCAGTATGCTAGTTCAGTTCAGCCGGGAAAGCATGTGGTTGGCAATCTACCACAGAGGACAGTGGCTACAAATCAATATTTTAACTGGCCTTTTCCGAAAGTCACCTGTTACATTACCATTGCATTTTACCACTTAATGTAGTATAGCAGTAGCTCAAATGAGTAGGACAAGTGCCGCTATGGCCACTTCTTTTGTTCCCTTGTGGATGTTCCTTTGGTGTTATCAACAATTCATATGTTCCTTGCAGAAATGTGTGTAAAGCTCATGTCTATTTTGTGAAGGGATGTTTAGTTAAACAACAGTGCTGACCCTTAAATAAATTTTCCAAAGAAACATATACCTTGCAACGACATAAAAATCTAAAATCAACTCACACTCTCACCCAGCTCCTTGAGATGCTGCAGCCTTCTTGTAGCACCAGGTGACCATACAGTGATACAGTGAGGGCCGTAGTGACTACCAGCAGCAAAGCTTAAGGAGTTTTCTTTTATTATTTTTTAGTTATGGAAAAAACACATTTTATAACAAAATAATATAAGAATAATAACAGTTAATATATTGTGTATTGTTATCCTCAAAGTAGATATTGAGAGTGTGAGTATGAGTATAAAAATTTAACCAAAGAAATAAATATTAAAAGTTCTAAAATGTTTCACATAGCATAGATATTGTCCTATATAGCAGGGCCATGCATGTCCTACTTGGGCAATCATTTCCTTTCTTTTTTGCAGAACTGGGGATTAAACGCAAGCCCTCGTGCTTGCCAGGGAAGTACTTATTCCACTGAGCCATCTCCCCAGACCCGAAATCACTTCCTTAACACAACATTTTTCAAAGGCAGCTCTGCAGGTAATCTATATAAAAATCAACAAGGTTTATCTGGATTTCTACACTTAAATATATATTTATTGAATAGGAATTTTGGAATAGGACTCAAGGAATCTCTTGAGTTCCTTAAGTAACCTTGATGTGTTTCAATACTGACTGCTATTGATCTGCACCTCACAAATGACAGATTATAGGTACTCTTCCACTCCATAATTGTAAAAGCCAGTCCTTCAAATGAAATCTCTGTGTTGTTTGTATGTGTACACATATGCATACACATATGTGTATGTTCCGTTTATCTATATAACCTATTGGTTATCTTTATATGGAGAGCATGAGCAATACAAACACTAATGCTATAGCTCATAAATAAATATCAGGGTGAAGATCAAATGTAGAGTGATAAACTCTACCTCTCCTGCAGAGACGAACACATTTCAATAATATTTTCAATGACTTATATATTATTTTGCTTTTTCAGTATAATTTTATAAGATTTTTTTTTAACTGGGGACTGAACTCAGGACCCTGTGCTTGCCAGGCAAACACTTATTCTACTGAACTATCTCCCCAGCCCCTTCAGGATAGTTTTAAACAATTTAGAAAATAAATACATTTGTTTTTTCATGTCTGTAACTTCTGATTCAGCACTAGTCCATGGTAGATAATAAACAATAAATATATTTTATTTCACATGGCAGCTAGTTAATTGAGAGAGTCTACAGGAGTTTTTTTGTTTGTTTTTGGTAAAGAAGGACTATGAGACAGAATAGAGGCACAGTTATTGTGATGGAAAATACCTGTACCATGTTATACTGAAGATGTTTGATATTCTGATTTGAGTCTAGTTGTCCATGCAGTCATGAGGCAGCTTCTAGTGTTTGTGATTAATTATTTCAGGTAGGAATGCTACACCCTAGCCCTGGGCTGTGTAATTTTCATTACAACGTAAGGAGAGGAGAGAGGCTAGCTAGCTCCCTTTGCTCTCTGATCTTTGCCACCACCATGAAAGCCTGCCCTTTGCCATATTGCCATTCTGCTTTGGAGCCAGCTGAGTATGTACTGAAACCTCCAGTAACTGTGAGCTAAATAAACATTAACTGCCTTCATTTTGAGTGTTGAGTATTTGTCCCAGTAATGAAAGAAGAGTAACCGAAGCAGTAATTAATCTATGATATATCATCAATGTCTGCAATGAAGCAGTACATGCTCTGGAAACTCAAAATGGGGATGTGGCAACACAAATTAACACAAGACTGTCACATGATAGTCTTAAATCAATAAATATGGAAACATTCCAACCAATGTACACATGAGCAGATCACCTCTTACACAGATTATCAACTCACAAATCTTTATCCATTTTTCAGATCATCACTGTCCTGATCAGTCAGTCAAAAATGAAGATGTTACCCTCCAGATCCAGCGCAGGCCCAGAGTATGAGTCAGAACCTCACCTGCACTCTTGGGACCCCTCCAGACCCAGCCCAAGCCCAGACCCAATGAGGGTGTGGGAGAGCTTCTGCACTCCCGTTTGCCTGCAGGATCCCTCCAGACCCAGCCCATGCCTAGTACACAGGCCTGGGGTGGAACTCTGCAGCTGAAGTTCCTGCAGAGAGGCTAAAGGCCAGAACCACCCAGCTAAGCCAGGAGAGGAACATCTTGCCAGAAGAGTACAGCAGGTTCAGTTCTAAGGACTGCAGTAAGGAGAAGCTGAGCACAACTTCCAGATTCAAGCCAGGAACAATTGGATAAACTCAAACTTTGTAGATATGCACCCAAATTTCATTAGCTGCTAAGATTATAATTGCACCAAAGCTTCACAACAAAGGTAGAGGACAGTCCTATACAAAATGACACAGAGGAGCAAAATACAATCCTAGGCCCTGAACTCAACCAGAACATGTGCAGAAGACACTAGCACAAAAGAAACTGGGAATGACATAGCTGAACTGTATGAATTAATAACATGTGAAGTAAAGAAACAACTGCAGAAAGTGTAGAAGAAATCAGAATAGAAATAATCTGTCTATAAAAAAGAAGTCTCTGAATTAGTAGCGTCAGAAAAAAAGAATCAAATACAGAAACACATAGAGGAAATCAGATCAGAGATAAATGCTGAAGTAAACAAACAAAGAATAACCATAATGAAAGAATATCTGTTTCTCAAGAAGACATTGATAAAAAAACAGAGAAGATTAGAAAAGCAATGGAATCTTTCAATGAGCAATACAGGAAATAAATAGGTCACATGAAGCAGAGTCAGAAAAGTAGAGAGAACTTAAAATCTCAATCACAAGTTTGCAAAACTGTATGAATGAAAGTGAAGACAGAGGTTCAGATATTGAAGATACCATTGCAGCTAGCAAACAGGTAAGAAATGATCTCTAAAAAACAACTAGGACTAAACAACTGAATCTCGTGCAAGAGAAAGTAGGAGGAACTCTTGAAGTAATAAGGGTAGACAAAGAGTTCATGAAAAAAAAATCAAATCGCACAGGTAACACTTGAAAGAATTAACAACTGGGACCTCCTCTTATTGAGAAGTTTTGCATATCAAAAGAAATTATCAATGAAGTGGAAAGACAACCCACAAATTTGGAAAAAAATCTTAACTAATAAGCACTCAGACAAAGGTCTGCTGTCTAGAATTCAAAAAGAACTAAAAAACATTAAGGCCCCAAAATTTGAAAACCCAATCCAGAAATGGCCATCTGAGATGAACACACACTTCACAGAGGAAAAAATTAAACAAGTGGATAAATACATGAAAAACATGCTCCACATCACTAGCCATCTAAGAAATGCAAATTAAAGCAACACTGAGATACCATCTCACCGCAGAAAGAATGACTATCAGAAAGAAATCAACAAACAACAAATATTGGAGAGTCAATGGGGAAAAGGGAACCCCTCGCTACTGCTGGTGGGAATGTAGACTGGTGCAACCATTATGGAAATCAATGTGGAGACTCTTTAAAACTAGGAGTGGAAATCCCATTCAAACCAGCTATCCCTCTACTGGGAATTTTCCCAGAGGAACTGAAAACGTCATATCATAGCGATATACATGTACCTGTGTTTATAGCAGCACAATTTGTTTTAGCCAAATCTTGGAAACAACCAAGATGTCCACCACCTGAGGAATGGTTGAAAAAGATGTGATTTTTTATACAATGGAATATTGCTCAGCTATAAAGAATGATAAACTTGAAGCATTTATATTTAAGTGGATGCCACTTGAAGATATACTCATAAGTAAAATAAAACAGGCCCACATATGTAAATATACCATAATCTACCTAGTGTAGCAACTCAAAAGAAGAAATAAAAATGGAAAGGTATTACACAATTAAAAGGAAAGCACTTGTTCCGGGTGAGCATAGTTTTTCCACCAAATGTTTCTGGAATTTATCCTTTATTTCAGATATTATGTATTCAAATATTTCTTTTTTAATTTGGGGAATTACTTCTCGTTTTATATCCTCTGTAGCTTTCTGCTGTTGTTCCTTTGCTACTTTATCTGTTAGTTCATTCATTGAAGCTGAGCTAGTGTCCTCTGCCCTTCCTGAAGGACTCGAGGTCTTGGATTGCATTGTTCCCCTTCTCTTTGTCATTTCGTATAGCATTGACCTTTGACCTTTGGTGTAGACCTTTGGTGCAGCTATAACCTTAGCTTGTTATGAGATTCGGGTACCAGTCTATTAAGTTTGAGCTTTTCCAGGTATTTTCCTGGGTCTAGCTGTTGTGTTCAGTTCCTTTCTTGCTGCAGCTCCTTTGGTTCCCCTCTGTTGGTTCCCAGGGTCAGCCCACCTGTGTCAGGCAGGTCGCTCCCCAGGTGGGCGGGCCTGGGCTTTGGTGGGTCTTCTGGGCTCACAAAAGGATAGTGGATGATCTTATTCACTGAGTAGGCTGTACTGGGTCGGCCAGCCTGTGCTGGGTCTGGGTAACTTCTGTAGACTGGTACAACCATTGTGGAGGTCAGTGTGGAGACTCCTGAAAACAGTACGACTAGAAATCCCATTCAAGCTGGCTATCCCCCTACTGGGAATTTTCCCAAAGGATTTGGATACATTGTATCATAGAGATATATGTGTACCTATGTTCATAGCAGCGCAATGTGTGATAGCAAAATCTTGGAAACAACCAAGATGTCCATCCCATGAGGAATGGTTGAAAAAGATGTGGTATTTCTATATAATGGAGTATTGCTCAGCTATTAAGAATGATAAGCTCGAAGCATTTATACTGATGTGAATGCCACTTGAACATATACTCATAAGTGAAATAAACCAGACACACATGTGTAAATATCATATAGTCTCCCTAGTATAACAAGCAAAAAGCAGAAATACAAAAGGAAATGTACAACAACTAAAATCAATTGAGTCAGATAAGGCAAAGTGAATGGTATATGCTGCAGGATACTAATCAGCTTTTCTTCTGGATGGTTAACAACCTAAGATCGCAAGTCAGAGTTGGAGAAATAGAAGAGCCATGAGGCCAGCCAACATTTTGGCCCTAGCTTTTCAAGATCAGCGAAGACTCAGGACATAGGAGAACCTGTACTGCAACATCATGAAACTCAGGTGAGCTCCAAATTTTCTGAACAAGGAGATTATGGAGCCACAGAGGAAAGAGATTGAAGTTCTATAGTGTGCCTGGGAAGAGTCACATGGAGAGAAAACTTTCTCTCAGACTCTCACAGAGAGCAAACTGGTCAAGCATTGCCCATGACTCATCCACATGAATGACACAGACAAAGGAACTACAGAATAATGTACAGGACTACAAGATAAACCCTGAGAAGACTTCAATGACCTCATAGGAAATATAAAGTTCATGTGTTGGTATATAAGTCTTGCTCTATCTAGGTCTTAACCATCCAGCAGAAAAGTATAAAAATGAAGTATACATCATGGGACCATAATATTAAGCTGAGCTGTAAATGGCTATGGTCGACAATTTCTTTGAATAATTCACTATTGTTGTGGAATGCTGGACTGTGTTGGATTGTGTTGTGGAGTTCAAGCACCTAAGTTAGTTGAATGTCAATGGAGTGCCCACCTTTGACAGGTGTAGACAAAGGAAGGGGTGTAGAAAGAAAAAAATCATGATGTGTGTGTATAGACAGTACAGTTGGGATAGATAACTCTGTGCTTCTACATAATCCTATGAGAGGCAAGATCTGCACTAATGGTGGTTGGACAGGATATTATGTCGGCTTCTAGTACTACAGTCATCCACTAGGAAAATAATTATTGAATTTTTGATATAATTCAGGTATAAAAAATAAGATAAGTAAGCAGCTACACTCTTAATTCACTGATAAGAGATATCTGCTAAAATAATACTTGTAAATATAATATCATGTATGCACCTTGTACAATACCAAAACATTATGAAAATAGTTTGCATAACATTATGAAATTAATTTATCGAATCTGTATTGTTAAGGTATCTTGAAACTGTCTGATTGACGTTTGTAGTTCAATAAAATAAAAAAAATTAAATTAAAAATAATTTAAAAAAAAAAAAAAAGGAAAGCAAGAAGTTAAGGATTAGACAATGAAGAGGGGCAAGGAGAAAAGCTGGGAAACATGACGCGAGCAAAGCCATACACTTACATGCACAAGATGGTTAAGGCAGTGATCCTGAGAATCTTCAGCATGTTTTTTGAAGCTAGTGGTTAATTGATAGGTTTTCACCCTGACTAACTATATCTGCTGAAACTAAGCAACTGCACTGAAGGTAGCAATGTGTAATACTAGGATCATGTTTGGAATGCCTGTCATTCTGGTCTTCTAAACACATACTGCTTGTCATGTCATACCAATTACTACCATACTGTCTCTCAGGTAAATGTTTTTAGAAAGCGCAGTAAATGAAAACAAGAGTCAAAAAAAATTTCATAAGACTGTCTTGCTACAGTACTGTATATGGTTAGGTTTCTAAATTTCCGTGTAAAATGTTTAATTGTTTATTCTTAGTTTTTAAAATATTTTTATCTTTTCTTCACATTCTGTAATGGTTTAAAGTTTAACACATCAACAGTTGATGGAAAAATACCTATTCCATGTTTTGTCTAAGATGCTTGAGATTCAGACAGACAGTGAGGTTAAACTCACCTGTCTATGTTATAGAGTAATACTATCATTAACCTTCTCTTCTAGAGGGTTAACCACTTAATTTTTCAGACAAAAAATTAGAGAAAAAGAAGGGCTGTATAGAGAGCCAACATTTTGCCCTAGCCTTTCAAGGTCAGTGAGGACTCAGGATATAGGAGAACCTGTACTGTAAAATCCTGTAACTCAGTTGTGTTCCAAATTTTCTGACCAAGCAGATTATGCAGCCACAGAGGAAAATGATCCATGTTGAGTGTGCCTAAGGAGAGTCACATGGAGAGAAAACTTTCTCTCAGATTTTCACAGAGAGCAAATTGGTCAAGCAATGGCTGTGATTCATCCACATGTCTGACACTGACAAAGGTTCTACAAACTGTTATACAGGGTTTCAGGCTAAATACTGAAGGGATTTGACTGACCTTGTCAGATGCAAAAGTTACATTTCTTGTTATATAGATCTTGCTTTATCTTGGTTTTAACCATCCAGCAGAAATGTATAAAAAGTAAAGCCATACTACTATGCTGAGCTATAAAAGGCTCAAGTAGGTCTTGCTCTATCTAGGTCTTAACCATTCAGCAGAAAAGTATAAAAATGAAGTATACACCACGGGGCCATAATAATAAATTGAGCTGTAAATGGCTATGTAAGAAGACAACTTCGTCGGATAACTCACCATTGTGGAATGCTGGACTGCGTTGGATTGTGTTGTCGACTTCAGGCACCTAAATTAATTGAATGATAATGGAGTGCCCATCTTTGACAGGTATAGACAAAGGAAAGAGTATAGAAAGGAAGAATCACAATGTGTGTGTTTAGTCAGTACAGTTGGGATAGATAACGCCATGCTTCTACATAAGTTTATGAGAGGTAAGGTTTGCACTAATGGTGGTTGGACAAGATATTATGTCAGCTTCTAGTACTTTGGACAACCACTAGGAAAATATCAAGGTAGAAAGTATTAATTATTGAATCTTTGATGCAATCAGGTATAAAAAATAAGATACACAAACAGCTACACTCTCTTAATTTACTGATAAGAGACATCTGCTATAATAATGTCTGTAAGTATAGTATCATGTATGCACCTTCTATGATACCAAAACATTATGAAAACAGTTTGCAATGTATGAATTTATCAAAT
>PVKA01052863.1:0-11500 GCA_004027165.1 Ctenomys sociabilis
TCTTGCAGGTGTTGAATTATTTTTTCCTGCATCCTAGTTGTTTTTAAGAGATCTTTGCTTACTTTTTCATTAGCTGCAATGGTGTCTTTAAGGTCAGGAGGTCTACTTTCAATTTCACTCAAACGGATTTAGCAGCTTGTGATTGAGGTTTTAATTTCCTGTATATCACTTTGAATCTGTTTCATATATTCTATTTCTTTCCTATATTGCTTATTCAGGGGTTCTATCACTTTTATATTCTGCTCTATTTTTGTATCAGTGTATTATTTAGAAGCACTTAGTACTTCTTTGATTATGGTTATCACTACCTTTTTTTTTACTGCAGAAATTATTTCTGATCTGACTACAAATAACAACTAAAGAATTTCTGCTACCTTTCTGTAGTTGTTTCTTTACTTCCAACGCTATTACTTCAGAGATTTCAGGTGTGTGATTTCTAATTTCCTCTATGCTAGTGTTTTCTTCATTAGTACTGGGTGGACTCTGGGCCTGAGACTGCTTTTTGTTCCTTCTCCTTGTCATTTGTGTACCACTAACTTTTGACCTTTGGTGTAGAGCTTAGATCGAGTTATTACCTTAGCACCAGATCTGGATCTTTGAAGTTCATAGTCCTCCAGGTGGGCGTGGCTTGGGTCTTGCTGCTGTGCTCCACTTCTTCCTGCTACAGCCTTACAGGTGAACCCTTTGTGTGGCAAGACATTCTGCTCCTGAATCAGCTGCATGGGTCATTCCTCTAGCTTCTTTGCAGGGAGTTCTGTTGAAGGGTTCCATGCTAGGCCTGCAATGTAGGTCATTTCAGGATCTGGCAGCCCAGGTGGTCTCTTTAGAACATCTTTTAGAAGTCTGTGTAGGATTGCCTTTGTTGTCATGAAATTCTTTTGTTGTTATTTGTCATGGAAATATTTCAGTTGTCTATCAAACTTGAAAGAGTTTTGCAGGGTATAGTATTCTGGGCTGGAATTTATTTTCATAGGGAACTTGAAGTACTCTGCTCCATGCTCTACTTGACTTAATAGTTTGTGAAGAGAAGTCTGCCATTACCCTGATGGGTTTTCCTTCAGATGTGATTTATTTCTTTTCTCCAGCAGCTTTCAGTGTATTGTTCTTATGTTGGATTTCTGGCATCTTGACTATTATATGTTTTGATGTGTTTTTAATTGGTTTGATATTATTTGGAGTTTTGTATGCTTCAATTACCTGAAGGTCAAATTATTTCCTCATATTTGGGAAGTTTTCTGCTAGTACTTCTGCCCATATTCTTTTTACATCATTTGAATTGCCTCCTTTCTCACTGATGTCTATTAGTCTCACTCTGTTCATCTTTGCATTGTTTTGCAGGTGATGAATTATGTTTTCTTGCATACTAGTTGTTTTTCAGAGATGTTTTCTTACCTTTTCACTAGCTGCGATGACATCTTCAAGATCTGAAACTCTATCTTCACTTTTACTCAAATGGTTTTGCAAGCTTTTGATTGAAAAATTATATGTCTTTGTGTCTGCTTCATGCAGTCTATTTCTTTCCTATATTGCTCATTGAAGGATTCCATCATTTTTCTAATCTCTATTTTTTTAATCAGTGTCTTCTTTTCAAGCAGTTATTAATTCTTTCATTATAGTTATCCTTCTTTTTTTTAACCTCACAGATTATTTCTGATCTGATTGTCCTCTAGATCTTTCTGCATTTGATTCTTTACTTCAGATGCTACTAATTCATAGATTTCTTTTTTTATTTCAGAGGTTATTTTTCATCTGATTTCCTCTATACCTTTCTGCAGTTGTTTTTTTACTTCAGATGCTATTCATTTGGACATTTGAGCTATGTGATTCCCTATTTCTTTTGTGCTAGTGTCTTCTGTACTTGTTTTGTTCTGGGTGGGCTCAGGGCCTGAGATTGCATTTTGCTCCTTCTCTTTGTATAGCATTGTTCTGTGACCTTTCGTGTACAGCTCTGGTACAGTTATAATCTTAGCACCTACTGAGATTCTTACCCAAGAGAGACTATACAATCAAGTCAGTTATAGGTTTGTATTTACAAACTACAATAAGGAAAATTATTAGTGGGTAATGATATTTAGTAGTTGAAAAACTTTTATAGCTAGTGCAATGTATTTTAGACAGTAAAAGCAATCATTATGTCTATATAGCAAAGCAGATATTAAACTGGGAATTTTCATTTAAGTTAGTCCTGGTTCTTGCTCTTCGCCACCACCATGAAAGGTTTTTCTCTGCCTTGTGGTGCTGTGCCTTGGAACCAGTTGACTGTGAGCTAAATAAACCTTTCCTTCCTTCAATTTGGGTGTTGAGTATCTGTCCCAGCAATGAGAGAAGAGTAACTAAGACAGAATTTGGTATCAGAGAAGTGGGGTCATCGCTGTGGCTAAACCTGACCATGTGGATTACCAGCTTTTGGGAATGGCTTATGGGAAGAGATAGGAAAGGTTTGGAGATGTTGCCTACTTGTGAAGAGCTAGAACAGTTTCGGCTATTCTGTTTGGGAGATTCTGGTCAGAGCTCAGAAGACCAGAAGGCTGATAGAAAACCAGACTGTGAAGACCAGGCTGAGGAGGCTTCTGCTGGGAAGAAGGACCGCATTGGTGCTGGACTCTGGATCATTTGTGTTTTGAGTTGGCAAGAAAGTTGTCTGCATTTTTCTCATGTCCAGAGATTTTGCCTGAGAGTGAGTTTAAGCATGGTGGACTGATCAATCTTGCAAAAAATATTTCAAAGCAGCCAAATATTGAGGCAGTGGCCTGGTTGTTGCCAAGGGCTTTTAGCCAGATTTATGTTGAGAATGAAGATCAAGGAGCCCAGCAGAAGGATTTAAAATGTGGTGAGTTGGGCCAGAAAGGATGCTCCAAGAAAGCTGTAGAATGCAATTTGCCACAGATTCCTTTGGATGTTCCACGTGAAACTGCAGGACTTAATGTTTGCCTTGCTGGATTTTGGACTTGTGTTGGTCCCAATGTTTGATATCCTGCTGTGTGTACCTTTTGGAATGATGATGTTTATTTTGTGTTTCTGAATATTGCAAGTGTTTAAGTTTTCATGTGTACAGGGGCTCACAGCTAGGAGTTTGCCTTGGATCTTGAAGGAGACTTGGGATTTGGACTTTTCAGCAATGTTGAAACTGTTGGGATTTCAGCAACTCTTAGAGATGGACTAGAATGGCTTTTGCATAAAAGGATGAGCTTGAGTATTTGAGGGCCCAAGGGCAGAATGTTATGGTTTGTGTCTAGGGGTCCCCCCAAATCCTCATGCAGTCTTGGGGCCTTCTGGAGTTTGTGGTTGATTACTGTGGGTGTGGATGCTGCATCTGCCCTGGGGCTGGTAATTTGCATTACAGTGCAAGCAGAGAAGAGGTGCTAACTGCTTGAGCTGCTGATATTCCTCCCTTTGCTCTAGCTCCTCCACCATGAAAAGTTGCTTTCTGCTATGTGCTGCTCCGCCTTGGACCCAGCTGAGTATGGACTGAAACCTTCAGTAACCTTTCTTCTTTCAAAAAAAAAAAAAAAGGTTCTACTAAGTTCTGTTTGATGGCCTCCCCTTTATATATACCTGGTGTTTTCCAGGCAGACTAATTCACCCTTGTTGCCTTTTGCCCCCTCTCTCAGTCAAGAGAGAAAGAGGGAGTATGCTTTTACTGGTCTGGTTCTAACAAAGTGTTTCAGCTTACTAAGTGCAGATCTGCAAAGTTTAAATTCATCCAGTTGTGCCTGGCTTGGGTCTGGCTGCTGTGCTCAACTTCTTCCTGCTACAGCCCTTGACAATGAACCTGTTGTGCCCCTCTGGCAAGATGTTCTGCTCCTGGATTAGCTGGGTAGTTATGGTCTCTAGCCTCTCTGCAGGGATGTGAGCTGCAGAGTTTCACACTAGGCCTGTATGCCAGGCCTAGACTGGGTCTTCAGGGGTCCAGAGAGCAGGACAGAAGGACTCAGTCACAAATGGGCCTAGGCTGGGTCCAGAGGGATCCAGCAGGCAAAGGGGAATGCTGAAGCTCTCCCATACACTTGCTGGGCCTGGGCTTGAGCTGGGCCTAGAAAGGTCCCAAGAACGTGGCTGACGGTCTTACTCACAGGCCAGGCTTGGGCTGGGTGTGGAGGGATCCAGCAAGCAAAGGGCAGTATGGAAGCTCTCCCACACATTTTCTGGGCTTGGGCTGAGTCTGGAGGGGTCCAGAGAGCAAGGTGGAAGTTCTCATCCACGTGCTAGGCCTGGGCTGGTTCTGGAAGGGTTCAGAGGGGTCCCAAGAGCACAGCTGAAGGTGTCACTCACAAGCTGGGCTTGGGCCAGGTCTGGAGGTGTCCAGTGGGCATAGGGAAGGACAGAAACTCTAGATAGGCACATCTTAACAGAAGACATACATAATATTTTTTCTCCTTTTCTATTTTTAACAGCACATGCTTGCATCACAGAGCAATTACATTCATCACAGGGAGCTGGTGCATAAGCAGAAAGCTTCTGAATTCTTTTTAGAATCTTACCAATAGCCAGTTGTCTCCCTGTTCTTTTTTTCCTCCTTATTCTTTTTACCCTAAACATAACTGTGACAATCTTGACCTACAGTAGATTCACTTTTTTGCTTTAAAATGTTTTATTAATGGAATTATAAAGTAAGTTGCCTTTGTTCTTGGTTTCTTTAGCTATATATATATATATAGCTAAATATATATATATATATGTTATAATATCTGGCCAGATAGTTCAGCAGACTAAAGCACCTGCTTAAGCAGAGTGCAGCAGCCAAGGTTCAATCCTGGCCCTGCCCCCAGGGTGCGCTGAGAAGGCTACTGGGAGTAGGTGTGGGGGAACGTGCCTGTAATCCCAGTGCTTGGGGGGCTGAAAACAGGAGGATCCCTACGAACCTGATCTGTGCAGTGAGACCATGTAGACCCTGAAAGCCATGTGCTAAATACAAAAACAAAAAAAACCTTAGACTTAAAAAACTATAGCTATAACTATAACTGAGGATCTAACTTGGGCCCTTGTGTTCACCAGGCCAGTGCTTATTTAGCATGGTGTATTGATGAGATTAACCTATAATCTTTATGCTTTATGTATTATAACATGTTCATGATCATAAATATGTGGCACTCTGTTTAATGAATCACTATTTATTTTTCCTTTTTATTGATGGATTTTTGGCTATTTTAAATATGGGAGTATTATATATAAGGAAGCCATACAATTGTCATACCTGCACATGCTTTATGGAAAACCTAAGTACATTATATATCTAGGAGTGAGATCGCCAGCTCATGGTGACTTTACCCTGGTAGGTCTCTTCACTTTTCCCAAGTGCTGCCCCAGTTTACACTGCTATCAGCACGGGTGAGTATTCCAGTTTTCCTAGCGTCCCTGAAGAGCTGTGCCAATCCGCACACCTGTTCACAGCATGAGAGTTCTACAGTGTCCTGCTTCTTCAGCATTTTAGTATCATTAGTCTTTTTTAAAAATTCCAGCCATTAAGGTGTGTGCGTAAATTTATTTTGAATTTTCCTAAGCAATAATCAATAGTTTTTTTTGTATGATCCATTTTGGGAGGCTGATGTCACTCGCTAGAAGCTAGAAACATGGGCATTAATATGTCCCTTCTCTTTCTTTACCCCTACATACTAATTTTATTGCATAAATATTTTTCAAATCTCTTAGCTCCTTGACATCAATTACTATCACAACCTTTAGTCAAGTGCATACTGACATTTCTCAGTTTGGCCTAATGATTTCTTCTTGTCTTTGCACCAGAGAAATCATCTAAACAGAGATCAGTATGCACCACCCTCAAGCCATACCTGCTATTTTTCTGCTGTGCTTTCCCATGGTGTCTTATGCCCATGGTGTCTTGCTGCCTCACACAGATACAGCCAAAGCCTTTTGAGACAGCGGCATAAGGAGTCCTGCCAGCATCCGACTGCCACCAGCACTTGGCACCACCTCTAATCATTTTTTGCTACCAACTTCACACTCTGGAAATGCTAAATTCTCCTCTTTGTTCCTTTTTGATGGGAAATACTGTACTGTCCACTTTGTGAGCCTCAAGCCCACCACACATATCCTAGCCTGCATTGCTCTTGAATAGTGTCACGTTTCAAAAAGTCAGAGAAATGACTGCCAAACCTTGCAGTGTTTCCTCCTCATAGGATATTTTCATTTTAATGGAGGGTGGAAAACCAGTTTCTGAAGTGTGAATTTCTAGCATTAGTGTGCATGTGAAAAAAATACAAAAATTCCCCATGAAGTTCATAGGCAAGGTATGAAAATAGCACTTTGAAATTACAATCCTGAGTATATTTCAGAAAGAATAAATCTGTGTGCTTATGTAAATCCCTAAATAAATTAAATTCCAGATGGATCAAAGATTTGGATATGTATTATAACATAAAAATGTTAGTAGAAAGTATCCTTAAAGTGATGTAATGACAGGAAAGCATTTCTAAGCATCATAGAGAAGAAACTATAAAAGAAATGAATAAATTTGATTCCATGAGTAATAGATCAAAAAATGTAGTACTTTTATGCAATGGAGTATTATTTAGCTGTAAAGAAAAACTTGAGGCTTTTTGTAGGTAAGTAGATGCAGCTAGAGGCTATGTTAATAAGTGAGATTAATCAGACCCACATATGTAAACATCATATTGCCTCCATAGCGTAAGCCACTACTGCCTGTAATCCCAGTGCTTGGGAGACTGAAAACAGGAGGATCACTATGAGTCTGATCTGTACAGCGAGATCCTGTACACCCTGCCCTAAAAAAAGAAAATTAAAAAAAAAATCAAAAATGTTAGCAACTACTTTGACGATAGCAATGTGCAATATAACAACCACTGCCAATTTCCTATCTTTTTGTATTGAAATTCTATATCACTTTTATTTTTTTAAATGTAATTCTTTAAAATAAAAAAAATTGATTCCATAGAAAAATAGCAAAACATGAATATAAAAAAATCAGTATAGAAATAGTTGAAAGACAATGGGAGGCTGGACATGGAGCCCTCAATTTCATACATTGTTCTACCTACTCAGAGTGATAAGACCTGTGTGGAGAAGAGTGTGGTACTTGTGACAAATTGTGAGATGTGTATTCACGTCTGGTCTCTCCTGGAGCCATTATCATGACAAGATATACCGGCAAAATGTTTATGATTTGTTCTTGAAAGCTGAAGTAAGTAGTTTATGTGCTTATTTTAAAGTAGTCCTATTTGTGTAGAATTATAGTGTCCTGAGTACATTTAAAATTACATATGCAATATACAAAATTATATATGCATATATACAAAACTTATATATGCATATATATATATAATTGTCTATATAGAGAGATCTCAAAGCACACCACTTGGAAAGCATGTGGACACAGTTTTCTTCCTCCTCACACTATTTGAATCTATTGTGCCTGTCACATGGTGAATAGTTGGAGGAGGAAAGGATTCAGCAAAAGGATAAAGGGAGGAATGGAATGACTTCTCAGCCAAAATATTTATAGTAAGTAATTGTCTTAGTTACTTTATTCTTGTTGCTGAAGAAAAATACCCAACAACCAAAATTAAGGAAGGAAAGATTTATTTGGGTTGCAGTTTGTGGAGGGTTCAGTCTATAGTCAGTCTGCTCAATAGTTCATGGTTGTTGAAGACAGCAAAAGGAACAAGAGCAAAAAGGTGGAGAGCAAGCTTGTTTCCCTCCCTTCTATTGCATGCAGGGTACCTTCCCTGGGCAGGTGCAGCACTCCCCAAAACTCCCTGCCCTTCTCTTGCACAGGATGAGGACCCAGGCCCCCTGCTGAGTCACTTAGGTGAACTCCTACACTTCTCAAGTTGATGCAATGAAAGGACCATTGTAACATGCTAGAGTGCAAATGGCCTCCCAGGGCCTGTCCTCCAGGCTTTAGGAGGTAGAACTTCTGAGTCGCTCAGCTGATCTTCTGAACTTCTCAAGTTGGCGCAATGTGTCAAGCATTCAGCAACCCAATTTGGGGTCATTTATACTTTTTCTTTTGAAACAGTGTCTCACTATGCAGTGAGAGTGACCTTGAATTCATCATGCAGTCCAGGCTGGCCTCACACTTCTGGTAGTACCCCAGCCTCAGCCTCTCTGGTTTTGGGATTACAGGTACATGCCACCATGCCCACCTAGGTTGTTTCTACTTTTAACACTGCACTTTCCTGCATTTCCCTTATTTTTTCTTTCCAAGGAAAAAATTATGAGGACAATAATATCATGCAAACAATATAGTATGAAAATAATATAGCAGTATATCATGAAAACAATAATAAAGCTGTTTTAAAATAAGTACAAGCTTTGTAGCTAGATATGTATTGGCCAGATTTTGGTATCTGAGTGAATTCAGAGTGTGAGACTGAGAAAAGGCTTTTACTTGGTCAAAGAGCAAGAATGGTGTTCATTTTAACTCCAGTTTGAGCAGTTTCTTGCCACCACAACCATTTCATCCTCAGATGAAAGCAGGAGACTTTCACCCTAAACAGGACAAATGGTGCCAACAGTTCCCAGACCCAGCTTTCCCTCGCCAAGAGGAAGGGCCTGAAGCAAGCTCAGCTTCCCATGCAGGACCTCAGCCCACGGCAGTGTGACTATGGCACTTGTACTGCTGACCTAGATTAGAGCTTGCTTTGCCCTCCTTTTGCACTGCCTGGCCTCCCCAGTAACCTTTTCAATCTTCCCCTCAGTCACAGATTTGCATCCTCTAGGTGCCTCAGGCACATGATCCAGTTCTAGTTTCTGCCACAGACAAAAAGAAAAATGTGTGTCTGCCAGGGAGGAAACAGGATGCTGAAGTGCCTCGCTCTCCCCACACAAAGTGCCTCTGTCTGGCCCTCCTCCCAGAATTCTCAGGCACCGAGGCTGCTGCCAATCGGGTGTGCTTTTTCAGATGGGGTTTGGCAAGTCAGAGGTAGTCTCATTTCCCTCTGCAATGTGGGAAAGAACACTGGGGCCAGATTACAGGAATGCGGGCCCTCTTGGGTTTGCCCTCAGAGTGCCTTAGAAGCCGGGCTGGTGCCACGCTGTGCTCTCTGTCCAGGTTTGAGGTGGCCAGGCTCCACACAGCTCGGACTCTGAACTTAGCTTACAAAGGCTTGCCAAGCTGGCTCCTGATCCTTACGGCCACCACCTCGTTCTCACTAAGTGAATGGACAGATTCACTATACATTCACTTTAAAAATTTATAGCACATGAATTCTTCAAGCAGAAAACTAGGAAAACCTTCCTAAAATGTGGATTCCAAAAGTGCTTTATGCCTCTCCTACAGAAGACAGGCATGACCCCCACCAACAATGCCAGCACTCTGGGAAGGGAAGGCAGGAAGATCCCAAGACAGCACAGATTAAGCAATGTAGTAAGGACAAGTCTCAAAATTAAAAACCATAAACAAAGGTTAAGGCCCTAGCTCAAGGTAAAGGGCCTAGATTTACCACCCCAGGAACAAACAAGCAAACAAAAACAAAGTCTCCTGCAAAAGACTTTAATGGCTCTTCACTTCATAGAATGTTCCTCCAAAGCTCTCTGAAGATCTGGATTTACTTTTTTTATATTTTCATGAAATTATGAATTTCTTTCTCTCTGCATTACCTTTTGCTTTCACATAGCAAATTTCTTCTTTGTGTTCAAGTTTATATTCCAATGTCATCTCCTTCACTAGGAACCCTCTCACCCTTCTTCAGGGACTTTCTTCTGCTTGTTGGTCTCCATAACTTGTTTATTTTATTACTTTTAAATTTTTGAAAATGTATTTATTTGGTCTTGCTACTCAGCTCAGATTCATAGAGAGCCTCTTGTCTCAGCCTCCCCAGCACTGAGGTCACGGGACTGCACCACCATGCCTGGCTTTCCATAACTTGTTTGAGTCACCGTAGCTCTCACCCAGGCGACCACAATTAAAATGCCTGTGATTATTTGTTTCATTGACTCTCTTCCTTTAGCTCTTGAGGCAGATTGGGCTTTTTTAATTTTTGCATTCAGGACCTAGCAGAATCCATTGCACTCATAGATGTTTTGTGGAACAAATAGGTGAAAAAATGGAAGGAGCCAGGGAATCCATTGCAATCCATCTGGGCTGATGCTTACTTCAGAAGACAGTCTATGGAGCTTCTATAATTTCAGTGTGGGCACCATCAAGCATCTTGCATTTACAATGTGTCTCTCAATCTGGAGTGTCGGAGCTGCAGAGCAGGCCTCAGCATTATATTTAAATTAATTAATCTACACCTTGCAGCTGGTATGCCAGGAGAGAGGGGTTCTTAGAACAGCTGAGAGATAATGAAAGATGGAAAACCACAGGATTGCAAGCAAAGAAAAGCCTGTGTTTTGCTTTATTTATTTTTTATTTATTTATTTTTGTATTTTAGGGAAGGGTCTACAGGGTGTTCAGGGTCTCACTACTGAGTCGGACTCATGGTGATTCACTTGTTTACAGCCTTCCAAGAGCTGGGATTTAATTGCTGCCTCAGTGTGCCCCGGGGGTGGGGCCAGCATGGCAGGCCCAGGGATCAAACCCCCAACCCCTTTGCCTGCTTGCAGTTACTTTAATCAGCTGAGCTACTGTATTTTTTCTAGACAGTTTAGATTTTCAGTGTTCTGGCTTGTTGTTTCCTTTAACATAGTAAGGATTTTTGTTGTTAGATTGCTGTTCTGATATCTGGGAAGAGAAATATGGTAACAATGTGTGGAAGTAACCTTCTGGATGCTGTTGTAATCAGGTAGGAAAAGGAAGGCATGATTGGGCTGAACAAAATGTCAAAATTTTCTCTTAATGTGAGCCTTCAGCCTACTACAGTAGTCTGGTGACACAAGTTAGAAACAAATTTATGGAAATTACTATGTTAAATATCCAATGTTATAATTTGGATGAAATATTAGGGCATCGCAATTTTATGGAGATGCTTGATATCTTAATAAATAAATGCTCGCTTTCACAAAGAAAAGTCTATTGCTTCCTTCTTGTTTAAATTGACTTATGAGAAACTAATAAAGGCTTTTTAAAAACAACATCCCAAGTAGTCAGTGTTTAGAAAACTGAGCTTGCAAACTAGTTAATCAGGATAAAGTCCTGTTCTAATCAGACTCATCTGAATTCTTTTTTTTTTTTTTATATTTAGGACAGAGTCTACAGGGTCTCACTGCGTAGATCCAATTTGTAGTGATCCTCCTGTTTACAGCCTCCCAAGTGCTGGGATTACAAGTGCGAGCCCCGAGGCCCAATCTCATTTGCCATCTCAGTGTGCCTCAGGACTGAACTCCTGGGCCCTGTGTCTGCCTAAGCAGGCACTTTAATCCAAATGAGCTATTTGGCCAACTCTGTCATCTGAATTCTTAAGAAATATATAATTCCCACATTTAGCCTGGGGACTATTGAATTAGAGCATCCAGATAGAAAGATCAAGGATTGTAAGGGCTGGTGCCTAGCATAATACTCTTTTCACTTTTAGAAGTAGAAGACACTGAGGCAGAATTCAATTAATTGAACCCCTGCCTGAAGTATTTACATAAAAGC
>PVKA01052864.1:0-11491 GCA_004027165.1 Ctenomys sociabilis
ATGGAAGCAGAGGCCAGGCGGTCTGCAGTGATTTCTTTGCTTCAGTCTCCCAGAACACTGGGCTTCTAGGCATGTGTCACACTCCTAGCTCTGACTGTTTCATCTGGAAAATGGTATCAATAGCATTAAGCTTTAAGGATGGCAATATAACATTTAGCACTATGGAAGTGTTGAATGGTAACAGCATTATCATTACCATTATTACCACTGTTACCTTTTTACAGAAGTACGGTTGTCAAGTGGAAGACCCACAGAAAAATAGCAAGGAAACATGGCATGTGAAAGCCAGATGAAAAAAAAGTAGAAAAGCAGAAGAGAAAATAACAAATAGGAAAATAAGATATGGGAAAACTGATGGTATGTAATACACAGGAGAGAAAGGCTGAAGTACTACTTAACGGGACTACGTAGCCATGCAGGGTCGTGCATACCTGTAATTCCAGCATTTGGGAGGCTGAAGCAGGAGGATTATTTTGAATTTGAGGACAGGCTGGGCTACATAGTGTGCTCAAGGCCAGCCTACATTATATAGTGAAACACTGCCAAAAACAAACAATCAAACACCTTGAAAGCTTAAACTATACTTAACTTGTACTTACTGCTTTACGGTCTACTGGTTTTTTTCTCTATTATTATTATTATTACCACAATTATTATTATTATTATTATTATTATTTTGTATTTTAGGGAAAGGCCTACAGGGTATTCAGGGCCTCACTACTAGATTAGACTCACAGAGATTCTCCTGTTTACAGCCTCCCAAGTGCTAGGATTACAGGCGGGTGACATCACACCCAGTCTCAATTGCCTTCTCAGCGTGCCCTGGGGGTGAGGCTGGGGATCGAACTCCTGGTCCCTGAGCCTGCTTGCAGGAGCTATTTGGCAGGCCCTCCAGTATCATCATTAACTCTGATTCTTAGAAGTTTACAAGACTTCTTTTGTATCAAAAAGAAATACCTGAGGATATGAAGGCAGAGAATCACAAACTGATTTACTACAATCTTATCAGACCAAGACTAAAAAAGATGTTAAGTGTCTTTAAGCAAGGAATGAAACACACTGTCTTCAATACAGTCCTTTACACAGGGATTTCACACTGATCCATATTAACTGCCTGGTCCTTGTGGGCATCTACCTGTGATTTAGGAAGTCAGGAAAGAAGGAAAACTTCAAGTTAGTCCTATCTTTTCAGATGGTACTAAGTGCTAAGCCACCAGTCTTAGAAGTTTGCAAAGACTTGCTTCAGTGAATGTATACAGGTGAAAGGCAACTATACCACAATGCAGCAGACATACCTTGATATCATTGTCTATTCCACCAGAAATAATCTGATCGCTTGTGTCATTAAAAGTCACAGCTAACACCTGGTGTTTTGAAAGGTCTGGATGGCTGCTTTCTTCCGGATGTCCCAAAGCTGAAGAAAAGGCAAAGGAAGTCTTAGTTAACATCACTCTAAAAAGCAATCACACAGTATACTCCTGAATTGAAGGACTCTGTATATCTCTAATAGAGACCTCATTCAGAAATTTTTCTGAATATCTTAGTAATACATGGCGAAAAAGACCGTAATTTTGTCTGTGTATTTGAAAGTTTATCACTACGTTTTCACACTTTTGGGTTTCACTTGCCTCAGCTTCCTAGGTAGCTGGGCCTATCTAGGTTTATGCTACTGTGCTTTGCTCAGCCTTCTATGTTAAAGTGTGAATAAATAACACATGTGTATAGTCACTGCTACTCTGAATACTGAGGCAGGACGACTGGCTGAGGACTTCCAGGACCTTGTCTGTCTTTCTTTTCTTTCTTTTTGGAGGGGTGTGTGTGACAGGGCCTCACTATGTAATTCAGGTTGGCCTCTCTATAAAATTCATGGCAACCCTCTGGTGTGAGGCTCTCAAGTGCTGGAATTACCACAAGTGTATGTCTTCCTGCCTGAATGAGACCCCGTCTTTAAAAATAAAACGAGGAGGGGCTGGGGAGATGGCTCAGTGGAATAAGTGCTTCCCTGGCAAGCGCAAGGACCTGAGTTCAATCCCCGGTCCCGCAAAAAAAAAAAAAATAATAATAATAATAATAATAATAAAGCGAGGAATGGTGATATGCATCTATACTCTTAGGAGGACTGCATTTTTGAGGCCAGCCTGGCAACTTAGTGCAATGCTGTCTTCAAAACAATATACCCAAACTCACATAATAAATTTACTTTTATTTTTTTATTTCCTTTTTATTCTTTTTGGTGGAACCGGGGATTGAACTCAGGCCCTTGCGCTTGCCAGGGAAGCGCTTACCCTACTGAGCTGTCTCCCCATCCCCTCACACAAAAGACCAGTGACTAAACATACATCAATATGCCCTCAGAGTAAAAGTCTTCTATCTGCTGACTTCATATATTTTTATTCAAACTGCAGATTCTAGCTCATTACCAGCTATAACCTGTATTTTTAAAAAGCCTTTTCTTTCAGTTTTTCTCCCCTCAATGTATTTGGTTGTTACAGGGTCTCACATATAGCTCTGACTAGTAATCCTGTTTTTCAGCCTCCCCAGAGCTGGGATTACAAGCCTATGCTACTGCTACTCTGTGGCCAGCTCAGACCACCCTAGGGGCATGGCTGGCACAATATGTGGTGCTGGGGATTGAATTGCAGTCCCTGTGCTTGCCTACGCAGGTGCTATAGTCCACTAAGCTATGTTGTTGGCCCTAACCTGCATTTTTTTAAAAGTGAGAAAGTCAGTGAAAAACGACAATAGGAAATATCAAAAAAGCCTGTCTCTTTACAAATACAGCTAATTTTGTTACATACATACACACAAATCAGAATTAAACTAATTGAAGTGGAAAATCATAAAAAACAAAGACCACTCAAGTGATCTAGTAAGAGATTTCTGTGGTGTTTCAACCTACACCAGCTCTGATCTCTGCCCCCCCAAGGGATTTGAAGACAACAGCTACGTTCTCAGTATAGGGTCCTCACTGGAGGGAGCAGAAGGACTTTATTCTTTATTGTCAAGCAACTGTGCTACTGGTTTTTCTTTTTTTCTTCTTGACATCTGATGGCTCTCTGAAGGATGAGCTTGACTGGTTTACATTTATTTTGCCTAACATTTAAAGGCAAATACAATTGTTTCTGATGACCGGGGCAAGGACTAATAGAACAAGCAGGGAGCCGGGCGTGGTGGCGCATGCCTGTAATCCCAGCACTAGGGAGGGCTGAGGCAGGAGGATTGTTGTGAGTTCGAGACCAGCCTGAGCTACAAAGTGAGCTCGAGGCCAGCCTGAACTGCATAGTGAGACCCTGTCTCAAAAAGACAAAAAAGAACAAGCAGGGTAACCAAAATGCTTGGGAGGAAAAGGCTGTGCAAGGAGAAAATGGGAGACGGAGGTGGACTAGCTCTGACACATCCTAGGGAATCTAGAAAGCCGCCTGTGGACTCAGCAAAGACCTGAGAAGGCCCTGAGCTCTCCCTTCTGGTTGGCTTTCAGGGTCTGCATATGCCCCAAGTAAAAGATAACCTGGAACTGCAATCTGCCTGGTCAAGATGTGAAGGCAACAAGGTCCAACACACAGCCAATCTTGACTGCCACAGCTGACCACAAAACTAACAGAAAAAGATTTCAGTAGTAAAACAGAATAAAGGAGAGTTTACAAATTTAGTTCAATAAGTCACCAAATAAAACTGGGTACAGGGGGCCTGGGGAGACAGCTCAGTGGAATAAATGCTTCCCTGGCAAGCGCAAGGGCCTGAGTTCAAGCCCCGGTTCTGCAAAAATATAATAATATAATGTAATATAAATAAAAAATAAAACTGAGTGCTGTGGAGCACCTTTGTAGTCCCAGCTACTCAGGAAGTAACCAGTTCAAGTCCAGCTTTGGCAATAAAGTTAAACTGTTTCAAATCAATCAATCAATTAATCAATGAAAAGAAAAAACCTTAGTAAATGTCTACTTTTCAACAAAAATTATGAGGTATGCAAAGTCTTTTTTTTTTTCTTTGCAAATAATCTTTATTTTAAAAAATTAATTAAAACCTTTTAAACGTATTTGATGCAGGGTCTCACTACACAGCTCAGACTCAAGTGATCTCTGTTTTCAGCTCCCCAGCGCTGGTACTACAGGTGCTTGCTACCACTCCACCAGGTCTTGGTGGCTCAGTGCCCAGGGACAAGGCTGGTGCACAGTATGCAAAGTCTTTGTTTTGTTTTTAGGGACGGGTCTACAGGGTGTTCAAGGTCCCACTACTAATCGGACTCCTAGTGATCCACGGCTTACAGCCTCCCAAGAGCAGCGATTGCAAGCTTGTGCCACCTCATCCAGTCTCAACTGCTGATTCAGTGCGCACCCTGGGGGCAGGGCCTGCTTGCAAAAAGGAGTGGGTATATAGTCCAGTGCCAAGGGTGTAGTTCTATTTCCACCATCTCCCAAACTAAGTAAGAATGAAGCTAGGCTAGGAATGTAGCTCTTGCCTAGTATGTGGAAGGAAGGCACTGGGGTTAAATCTGCAATCGGCCGTGTCAATTAAAAGAAAAGTTTCTACCTTGCATGATAAAATCAAGGACACAGGCCCAAAACTTAAAGAAATAAAATATAAACCTCGTAGAATAGGCAGGGAAGGGATGAATATCATATCATTATTTACCTATTATTCACTGAAGGTTTAGATTATTTCCATCTATTGGTTATTAGGAATAATGATGTTAAAATCACATGCCACTTTGGTTCTTTTTTTTGAGACAGTCTTACTATGTAGTTCAGGCTGGCCTTGAACTCACAGTGAGCCTCCTGCCTCAGTCTCCTGGGTGCTGGGGTCACAAGCATGAGCCTACATGGTTGGCAAAATACATGTGCAACTTTCTTTTTTTCAACTATGTGTACACATTTTTATTTTTTGAATACAGACTTAGGAGTGGAACTGCTCAATTAAGTGGTTATTCTGTTTACTTGCTTCAGGAGCTGAGCTAGATAGTGTGTGGAGGTGAAAGTAACCAAGAAATGGGGGGAAGGCAATGGAAATAAAAATAATTAAGATGTTATCTTCATGTACCAAACTCTGCAAGGTGAATGCAACCATCATGTGCTGCAAACACGTATAGTGCAAAAATAAAATTAAAAAAAATTAACTTCTTAAAAATAAAAAAATTCTTAAGACAAAAACAAATTGAAAAAAAAAAAAAAACCAAGTTGGTCTTCATGACCTGGGATCTGGCAATGGATCTTTATTTTTTTGTATTTTAGGGAAGGTTCTACAGGGTGTTCAGGGTCTCACTTCTAGATCAGACTCATGGTGATCCACCTGTTTACAGCCTCCCAAGAGCTGGGATTACAGGCGCGTGCCCACCATGCCCAGTGTCAATTGCTGTCTCAGCGTGCTCCGGGGGCAGGGCTGGCATGGCAGGCCCCTGGATCAAACCCCCAGCCTCTGTGCTTTTTGGCAATGGATGGTTAGATACAATATTAAAAGCACAGGTGACAAAAGAAAAATGGATAATTAGAACTTTATGAAAATTAAAAATTTTAAGCCGGGCATGGTGGCACAGGCCCGTAATCCCAGTACTAGGGAGGCTGAGACAGGAGGATTGTTGGGAGTTCGAGACCAACCTGGGCTACAAAGTGAGCTTAAGGCCAGCCTGAACTGCATAGTGAGACCCTGTCTCAAAAAGACCAAAAAGAAAAAAAAAAATTGTACAAGATTTTATGACTAAAACCTCAATTGCACAGGAACTATCATAGAGAATCAACAACTGGGATCTCAACATATTAAAAGCTTTTGCACACCAAGAGAAACCAACAAAGTAAAAAGACCACTCACAATGTGGGAAAAAAATGTCTGCTGGCTGTTTGTCAGATAAAGGATTACTATCCAGAATATAAAGAACTCAAATGGGTATCTGAGATGCACATATACTTCTCAGATGAAGAAATATAAACAGCAATTAAAAAATGTTCAACATTACTGGTCATTTGAGAGATGCAAATTAAAACGCTGAGTCCATCTCACCCCAGAAACAATAGTTATTATCAAGAAACCAAAAAAAAAAAAAAAAATCAACCAATAACAGGGCCACGAACATAAGACCTGCCTGGCAAGCACAAGGTCTTGAAGTAGAAAGAAAAAACAAAACAAAAACAAAAAAAAAAAGAGAAAAGAAAAATCAGTAACAAATGCCAAATGCTACAGG
Organism: Ctenomys sociabilis; assembly: GCA_004027165.1. Classification (NCBI taxonomy): domain Eukaryota; kingdom Metazoa; phylum Chordata; class Mammalia; order Rodentia; family Ctenomyidae; genus Ctenomys; species Ctenomys sociabilis. The sequence continues at coordinate 6,173 of PVKA01052864.1, forward strand.
ACTGTGGGTGGAAAAATCCTTCTCCACTGTTGGTGGGAATATAGATGAGTGTAATCACTGTGGAAATCAATGTGGAGATTCCTGAAATAATCTACGATTGGCGATGCCATTTGACCCAGCATTTCTTTTTTCTTTTTTTTGTCTTTTTGAGACAGGGTCTCACTATGCAGTTCAGGCTGGCCTTAAACTCACTTTGTAGCTCAGGCTGGTCTCGAACTCACAACAATCCTCCTGCCTCAGCCTCCCGAGTGCTGGGATTACAGGCATGCGCCACCACGCCCGGCTTTGCATTTCTTTTCTTGGTATCTTTCCAAAAGAATTAAAAATATCATTCCACAGCAATGTATGTGCATCTGTATTAATAGCAAAATTTGTAATAGTTAGACCTTGGAAACAAACCAAATGCCCATCAACCGAGGAATGAATAAAAGAGATATGGGTGCTGTATTGCATAATGTTGTCTTCAAATTAGTTGTTCAAATTACCAGATGCAAAATTGGTTTAAAAAAGTTTTAAGAAACTAAAAGGACAAGAAAAAGAATCAAATATCAACTGTTCCTCTTTGTAGACCAGGAGAAACCAGCTGTAGAATTATCCAAGCTATTTTACATACACACATAAACATATTTCTTTTCCCCTTTCCCCTGTTCATTTCCTCAAAATGTGATCCTTTTATATAATGGAGTACTATCCAGCCATAAGGAAGTCTGACTTTTATGGAAGGATGGAGACTTCTGTACATAAATGAATGCAATTTGAGGCTGTACTCATGAGGGAAATAAACCAGACACATGTGTGCCGTATTGTCTCCCTGATGTGAGAAGCTAAAAGAATAAGTAAAGTTCAAAAATGTAGTTGTTTTTTTTTTTTACTGAGAATTGAACTCAGGACTTTGTGCTTGTCAAGCGGGTGCTGTGCTGTTGAGCTATATCCCTAGCCCTACAACAGACACTGTAAAATGGGAAGACACTTCAAAAGGAAACAGAAATTGGGATGGGGAAACAGGAAAAAGCAAAACAAAAAACATGTGTATGAATGACAGTTAATATAGTTGTACTGTTAACTTCTTTCTTTTTAAAAGTATTTGGTTGTTGCTGGGTCTCACTATGCAGCTCAGACTCTATGGTGATCCTCCTGTTTTCAGCCTCCCCAGGGCTAGGTTTGTTGGCCTGCTCAGCTACATTAGCCTCTGGCTGGCTCAGCCCACTCTGGGGGCGGGGCTGGAGAGGCCTGTGGTGCTTGGAATCAAACTGCGGTTCCTGTGCTTCCTACGCAGGCACTTATTAGTCTGCTGAGCTATCTTGCCAGCCTCTGTCCTGCTAATTTGTTAGTTCACTGAAAATAAAGCTTTGTGCTTACATTGTTGTGACAATTAATGCCTCTATCTTGTACTGAATAACTAACTTAACGATACAATATGCAATGTATTAACCATTACTACTCTACTATCCTGTTTTGAAATGGTTTTATTTTTTTCTTTAAAAGAAAAAAAGAGGCGGGCGTGGTGGCGCATGCCTGTAATCCCAGCACTCGGGAGGCTGAGGCAGGAGGATTGTTGTGAGTTCGAGACCAGTCTGAGCTACAAGTGAGCTTAAGGCCAGCCTGAACTACATAGTGAGACCCTGTCTCAAAAAGACAAAAAAAAAAAAAAAAAAAAAAAGAGGGCAAGGAAGGCAAAGGAAGCCCCCTCAATAAAACAAAAATAAAAATAAAAAATAAATAAATTTAAAAAAAAAGGAAGCCCCTGCCCCTCCCAAAGCTGAAGCCAAAGCAAAAGCTATGAAGGCCAAGAAGGCCATGCTGAAAGGCATCCACAAAAAGAAGGTAAGAATGTCACCCACCTTCCCCTGTCCCAAGACACTGCGGCTCAGGAGGCAGCCCAAAACCCTTGGAAGAGGGCCCCCAGGAGAAACATGCTTGACCACTACGCTATCATCAAGTTCCCCCAGTCCAGAGTCAGCCATGAAAAAGACCTAGGACAACACCACACTCGAGCTCATTGCGCATGTCAGAGCCAATAAGCAGGCCTGATAGAGAAGAAGGCATATGTTCGACTGGCTCTTGATTATGATGCATTGGATGTTGCCAACAAAACTGGGATCATCTAAACTGAGTCCAGCTGGCTAATTCTAAATATGTACTTTTTTTCTCAGAAAAAATATATAAAGGTTAATGCCTAGAAAACAAAATAACCACCCACAGAACCAGTAAACATATTTGCAAAATCACATACCTGATAAAGGTTTGCTATCCAGGAGAAGTTTTTAATTCAACACTAAAAATATGAAAAGCCTAATTAGTAGGAAAAAAACTTCAATAAACATTTCTCCTACTTCAAAAAAGTGAAAATAGGTGTTCATTCCAAAATTTGTTCCTTAATATCCACAACAGCGTATCCATAAATTAAAGAATACAAATAAGTACCTGGTGCTGTCATATGCTTATAATCCTTGGGAGGATGAGACAGGAGGATCACCTGAGCTCAGGAGTATGAGACCACCCTAAAAAAAGTGGAAATGAGCCAAAGATCCATCAACTGGATGGATTTATAAACCACAAATAATATATATGGCATACATACCCATACGATGGAGTATTTAGCCATTAAAAGTAAAAGCCATCCACAAAAGGCTACTACACTGACCAGGGGACACAACAGCACAGCCCCATCCTCTCTCCTGACACCCCCTTCTGCCCTACTCCCTCACCCAAAGAAAGCCTAGCCCTATAAATAAGAGTGCTCAGACCTGGCCGGCTTCGTCATCATGCTTAAACTTGCAAAAGAACAGTGACACAGTTTTTCCTCCTAAATTTTTAGCTAAAAAACATTTAATGGCTTCTTTTATCCTTTGGTCGGTTGAATGAGCAATCTGAGCCTCCCTTCTGCCCTCAGGCTGGTGAAGTCAGCATCTCAGGAGCATTCTATGGAAGCTTCCAGGCAGCTGGGACCCCAGGGGTTTAGTGACAGCTGTTGGGACCCTCTGTGCAATCAGCTCAGACAGCAAGCGAGCTGAAATCAGTTTTCAAATTCTCTATCGGAACACCATGCAAATTATCTCACAGATCCCTCCCAAGCTGCCCAAGCCACCCTGCCAAGATGTGGAGAGGAGAGTCCCATCCAGTTCTGTCCAGTCCCGGAGTCTGGAGCTGGTGCAGGCAGGGGAGCAGAGGCAGGGGGCTCCTTGACCATCTTTGCTTTTCTACAGGGCTGTAGGCACCTTCCAGGCCAGAATTACTCCTGGATGCTGGGACCCCGGTCCTTCTAGAGCTCTTGGCAAGTTCCAGCTTAGGGCCCTCATGAAGGGTCAGTGACTTAATTCATGGAAAAGGGCTTACAGGAGCAGCTGGGACCTAGCAGCAAGTGCTCCACAAATCTACTCGCTCCTACCAGTATTAGAGAATGAGTATGGGACCACTGGCCAGAGGTTCACCTGTGGGGACAGGACCAGTATGAGGAGATGTGAACTTCTGTCTTCTGTGATTATTTGCTTATTAACAGAGGTTTTTTTTTTTGGCCAGATGTAGTGGTGCACACGAGTAATTCCATCACTGGGGAGGCTGAGGCAGGAGGATCGTTGAGAGTTTGAGACCAGACTGGACTACACAGTGGCTTTAAAGGGAGTCTGAACGACATAGCAAGACTCTGTCTCAAAAAACAAAAAAACAAAACAACCAAATACAAAATCTAGAAAAGGTCCTCTGAAAGGTTTCAACACGTCTTGGTATTTATGTTCCTCGAAGTACATAAAGAAGAGTATTTCTATGGTAATCCAGGAATTGCCAAGTAACAGATTCATTCATTTATTTCGCAAATATTAATAGAGTGCCAGGCACTGTGCCAGTGCTGGAACAAAACCCAGGGAACAAAACAGGCAATCTCTGCCCTTCTGGAGTTCCCATTCTACCTGGTAGTAATGGATCCCCTCCTAGATCTTCAAGAATGAGCATTTATCAGGCAGACGGAGGTAGCCCAGAGAGGGAAAGCCACCAGCCCAGCACCCTACATCAACAAGCAGAGCTCGGGGTGCTTCTCACAGTTCCCAGGAGGACAGATCTGTGGTTGGCATGTTTGGCGTTGCTGTTCCCGAGAGAAGCAAGCTTAAAGAGGAGGTCTATAACACCACCCCTCCAAAGCTCCACTCTCCATTGTCCTTTACACTGGGGATTGGGGAGCCAGAGGCACGATGAGGGGCAGAGTAGGGGCCTAGGGGCTGGATCTGCATGAGTGAGGCTCAGACTCCCCCAATTCACACTCAGAGCCCTGCCCAGTGTGTGAGTGGGAGGTGAGGGGGCGGCGATGGCCCCACAAACCACACACCTCTGTGTAGAGAAGCACAACCTTGAACACCCTAGTTGTTGCGGATCACCCCGACTTCTCTCAAATTCCCCTACCTGGGTCTCACCCAAAGGGCATGGTTGGTTTCCCTGGGCCCCCAAATCCTCTGGCCTCCCTGACACAACACTCAAGTTCACTAAATCGGGGGCAAGCAGTGTCTCTAGATGCTCTGAACCTCCCCAGGACACCTAAGGACCCCCATCCACTCGGGCCAGCCTGCTCTGAGAGCTGGTTTGCAGGCCCCACCCCTGCTGCTCGGGGGGAGCTAATGAATACCTGCTGGAATGTGGGTGGCCACAGTTGCCAGACCAAAGCAGGTGGGAGGTTGGGCATCTGCTGGGTCAGCTGGCCCAGGCCTCCGCAGTTCCTGGTGACCCGCTCCAGGTTGCTCTCCATCCCCAGGCTGCCCCATCGGGAGGGCGAAGGGAGGCAGAAGCAGCACAAAGGAGGGGTGAGCGCTCTTGGAGTCTAGGACCCCAGCCCAGGGACAAACAAGGATTAGAACCAGTCAGATCTAGAGACAGACCACGAAACAGAGACAACACAGGAGCAGACACTTTGTGAAAAGCACTCACAGGGACGGAGACCTGAGGCAGAGACCCGAAGCAAAGGAGACCCACTCGAACGAGCGATCTGGAGGGAAACACGCGGCAGGGCCCTCAACGCATTCACAGACAGCCTCGGACACACCCCCAGCCTCAAGAGCGCGGAGTCCGCAGCGCGGCCCGGCAGGAGGCCCCTCAGGCGGTGCCGACCGGCCGCACGGAGCCTCAGGCGGGGCGGGCCGGGCCCGCACAGGACGCGCGGGTCCGGGGCAGCGCGGGGCGCAGCAGCCAGGGGCGCGCACAAAGAGCCAGGCGGGCGGCAGAGCAGGCTCCGCCCGTCCGCTGCGCGACTCCAGCCCGCCCCGGCCCGGGCGCTCGCTCGCCCCGCACACACGGACGCACCCCTCGGCCCGCCGCGCCGCGCCCCGCCCTGCCCGC
>PVKA01052865.1:0-11499 GCA_004027165.1 Ctenomys sociabilis
AAAAAAAAAAAAAAAAGCACTGATTTAAATACCCTGCCCAAGGTCATAAAGCCAGCTGGGATGAGGCTGAGACCTAAACACAGTCTGGGAGGCTCTGGAGCCCAGGTCCTGACCAGGTCCTGACCTTGTACAACCCTTCCCTGTTGAGTTCCACCCTCTGCACCTGGAAGATGGATGGGAAGAGACCCTGAGCCCCCCTCACGCACCTCTGGGGTAATGGAGCCGCAGAGCTGACTGATGAGGGCGAGCTGGTGCTGTTCTGTGTTGCCCTGCATGATGGGGCTTCGGGTCCACATCTCGGCCATGATGCACCCTGCACCCCACAGGTCAATGGGCGGACCGTAGTCCCGCTCCCCTGGGAAGAAGAGCGTACCAGGATGGCCCTTGAGCCTGCGGGCCTTGGGAAACATGGCGCCCCAGGGCCAGAGGCCTAAGACGCCCCAGCAGTGGAGGCAGCAGGAGGCTGTGGCCCGGTAGGTGCCCAGCCCCTGCCCCCCGTGCCAGCTCGGGACCCTCACCGAGCAGCAGCTCCGGGGGCCGGTACCAGAGCGTCACCACACGGTTGGTGTAGCGGTTGGGCTGGCTATTCTTGGCCAGGCTGAAGGCCCGGGCCAGCCCGAAGTCAGCGAGTTTCAGGACCCCATCCCGAGTGATAAGCACATTGGCAGCCTTCATGTCCCTGTGCAGGATCTGTAAGAGAACACAAGGGAGGGCTCCATCTTGTCCCCAAGGACCCTCAGCCTCTGCACAGCAGCCGCCCACTGCCCTCACCTTGTTCCTGTGGATGTAGTACAGGCCGTTGAGCAGCATCTGCATGACTCTCTTGATCTCAGACAACGTGAACTTGACCAGGACGTTGCTCAGCAGGCCAGCGAGGTCATGCTCACAGAAGTCGAACACCAAGTATATGCTGCCCTTGCAGCGGTTATACGGGGAAGCTGAGGTACGGAGAGCAAGACAGAGTCAAAACTCCCAACTCACCCACTCCAACACCCATTGGTGCAAGTGCCTCACTGGTGTGTGCTGCAGCAGCAGGGGAAGCACTGGCTCAAACAAATAGAAAGGAGGTGGCCCGTCGAGAGCTTCCACCTTAGCTCTGCACAGGCTCAGGGTGCCGAAGGCTCACTTCCTCGTAAGATCTGAGCAACTCACCTTTGGTTCGACAAATCTCGATCAAGTTGACCACGTTCTCATGTTTAAGAAGCTGAAGGATCTTGATCTCCCGCAAGGCTGTGATGGGGAACTGGGTAGAAAAAGAGGAAATGGTCAAAAGTAGAGTGCTGCAGACCCTCTCTGTGAACTGACCCTACATGCACACTCAGGGACCCCTAAGTCCAGAGGCAGAGGGGTTGTGTGCTGACATCCTGTCTCAGGTGCCTGACCTATAAAATGGGTGTACTAGTGGCACACACACAAGGAGTTGATTGGAAATAATGCACTGAAACAGGGATAAACATTTGACTTTTTTTTTTTTTTTTTCTTTTTGAGACAGGGTCTCAGTATGCAATTCAGGCAGGCCTTAGGCTCACTTTGTAGCTCAGGCTGGTCTCGAACTCACAACAATCCTCCTGCCTTAGCCTCCAGAGTGCTGGGACTACAGACATGTGCTACCATGCCCGGCTTACATTTGACTATTTAAATGTTACAGTAAACCATAAAGTTTTGAATGTCCCCCTCCCCCCGAACCGGGGATTGAACTGAGGCCCTTGTGCTTGCCAGGGAAGCGCTTATTCTACTGAGCTATCTCCCCCACCCGAAATGTGTATTTTGAGGCAGGGTCTGACTATGCAGTAGACTGGCCTTGAACTAACTTATACAGCCCAGGCGAGGTAACAGTCCTGCACTACCATGCCTGGCTTGTCATGCACTCCAGAGTGTGCTTGAACTGTATGCAGCAGGGCTCTCTCACAGAAATTGAAAGAATATAAAAGACATGGAAAACCCATGGGTGCGAGGTTGAGGTTTATAAAATAACAAGGACATTAAGGAGATTCGGTTTTCTTCAAAACTGTCTGAGGTGGGCCCGGGATACAGCTCAGGGGCCTAAGTGCCTGTCTGGCAAGCACAAGGTCTGGATCCCCAGAACTGCAAAACAAACAAAATTGCCTAAAGTGAGAGGATACAAAAGAAAGAAAAACAGCTAACAATCTGGTTGCTATCCGCTCAGTATCTGAGATATCGGAGGATAAATGTCAAGCAATGGATCTGCCAACTGGTACATGACCACCGATGACCACTGCAGAGCATTCCTGGCTCGCTGTAGCTGCAAGCAGCATATTCCCAAGATCTTCAAAATTTGGCAAAAGAATTTATGCCTTTGTATTTTTGTTGTTTTTTTGGCATAAAAGGGGATTGAACTCAGGCCTTTGTGCTTGCCAGGGAAGTACTTATTCCTCTAAGCCATCTCCCTGGCCCCTTTTTATGCCTTTGTAGATGAAAAACTACTTTCAAGGGGCCAGGGAGATGGCTCAGTAGAATAAATGCTTCCCTGGCAAGCACAAGGATCTGAGTTCAATCCCTGGTTCCACAAAAAAGACTGAGCATTTTAGGGGCTGAGGAGATGGCTCAGTGGAATAAGTACTTCCCTGGTAAGCACAAGGGCCTGAGTTCAATACCTGGTTCCGCCAAAAAAGGAAAAGGAAAAAAAAAATGAAAAACTACTTTCAATTTAGAAATTTACCTCGGAGCCCAGCCAGCAGGTCCTTATTCACACAGGTAGTAAACTGAATAATGACATGAACAGACTTGTTGCTTGCTCTCATCTCCCAAACTAACTGAAACGCTATTCAACTACAGGTTTACCAGTTTCCAACAGCACAAGGTGACCAGCACAGGAACTATATCCAGGAACAAAAGAGAAATTCCAAACGAAATACTGTGATTTCAAAACAGAGAATTGTACCACACAATCTTCTTTGGATTCCAGAAAGATGTAACACTGGCCTACACCTGGCAAAGAAAATAAACTGGTACTGCTCATGTCACAATGCACCCCTAGGAGATAATGGTAGAGAAATCTGGACAAAACAGAAACTTTTTACATTAAAACCAAAGTCAGAGCCAGGCATGGTAGCGCAGGCCTATAATCCCAGCACTTGGGAGGCTGAGGCATGAGGATTGTTGTGAGTTGGAGACCAGCCTGAGCGACAAAGTGAGCTTAAGGCCAACTTGAACTGCATAGTGAGACCTTGTCTCAAAAAGACAAAAAAATAAAAAATAAAACCAAAGGCAGAGATGTTGAGTTATGCAGCAACTACGTGATGTCACTTGAAACACAAAGTATTGGCCAACACCTATGATTCACTCAATCCTAAATGTATTAAGTTTGCTAGTTTACAAAAATAACAAGTGTAAAATAACACAGAAACATTTTCTTACAAGACTGGGACTGGAACTCATAAGAGAGCATTTATAGCAGAGCAAAATCAGAAAGTTTCTGCTTAGGGAACTATGCAAAAAAACAAAAACAAAAAAACCAGAGTACACCAGTGAGCTAACAGGTGAACAGGCAGGGGCAGCAACACAAAGACCTACTGTAACAGGAAAATCAAAAGTTAACTGTGGCCTGCAAGAAACAGGAAAACAAAATACACACAATCAGTATAAGCAGTACTTGTGCATGAAACAGGAAGGCAAGAGATGACAAAAATAGCCTGCTACACAGGAAAAGCTAAGCACATGTACTGGGACTTGCGTATGGAACGCACCACCATGTGTGAAGACTACCTCGGGTGTGGTAACTGAAGCAGATTACTTTTGTTGTAAAGTTCTGTTTATATTTTCATTGCAGTTTACATAGAATTTGCTATTTTTGAGACTGCACATCAAACAGTGCACAATTAAAAATTTTGATATTTGCTTATAAACATCAATAAACATTGAAAATTCAATACTTTAGGTATTTCATCCTGTTAAGTAGTCAGTTTAATAAAACATAAAACTAAATTTAACAATTCATCAATAGAAATTTTCTAAAGAACAAATATGGGTATTATGTACCCACAATAATGAACCTTTATGACAAAATTGGCATTTTCCCCTTTGGGCTATTAAAAATGGGGTGGGGAGGGCTGGCCAGACAGCTCAGTGGATTTAAGTGCCTGCTCAGGTAGGCAAAGGGACCTGGGTTTTCAATCCAGGCATGCTATACCAGTGCTGCCTTTGCCCCCAGGGCCTGCTGAGACAGCAATTGAGACTGAGACTGGGTATGGTGCTGCAAACCTGTAATCCCAGCACTTGGGAGGTTGAAAACAGGAGGATCACAAATCTAATCTGTCTAGTGAGACCCTGTACTAAATACAGTACAAAAAAAAAAAAAAAGAAGACTGGGGGGGGGAGACAAGATCTTATAATGTGGTCCAGGCTGGCCTTGAACTGATGGTGGTCCTCCTGCCTCAGCCTCCAAAGACCAAAGGCTGTGTTTTAAATTTAAGAAATCGACCAGGATTGGTGGTACAGGTCTGAGATTCCAGCATTAAGGAGATTAAACCAGGAGAGGGTAAAAAATTCCAGGCCAGCCCAAACTGCAGTAAGACTCTTAAAAAAAAACAAAAAAGAACACAGCCAGATGAGTGGTATAGCCTGTAATCCCAACACTTCAGAGGCTGAGGCAGGGAGGATTGAGGTTTTGAGGCTGGGATGGGCTACAAAGTTAGTTCAAGGCCAGCCTAATCTGCAGTGAGACCCTCCTCAAAAAGACAAAAACCAACCAAAAGCAACAACACAAAAAGCCAGAGGTGCTGGCACAGGCATGTAACCCCAGCACTTGGAAGACTGAAGTCAAGGATTAAATTACACAGCCACAGTGTAATAAATTTCCTGCAGGGTATGGTGGCACATGCCTGGAGCCCTAGCACTGAGTATCACCACAACTTCAACGTCAGCTGAAGGAGTACTAAGTCTGTCTGGATTACACTGGGAAACCCGTATCCAAAAAAAAAAAAAAAAGAAAGAAATTTCCTCTAAAGTACGTTTCTGGGAAGCCCAGCCGAAGCTAGGATGGCGTTAGGAGAGACTACTTCCCAATATACTCCCTGGCTTTTGGTCACTCCTAAAAAGCTATTATTCCACGCTGGAATGGACTCTTAAAATCCCAGCAGTCTGGAGATTTGAGGTAGAAGGATCACCTCGAAGGCCTGCCTGAATTAAGAACACAGCCAAGCCTTGTGTCAAAAACAAAAAGAGGGGCCAGGGAGATGGCTCAGTAAAGTAAACGCTTCCCTGACAAGCACAAGGGTCTGAATTCAATCCCCGGTTTCTCCAAAAAAGAAAAAAGGAAAAAAACAACTATGTCTATGCTTTGCTTTTATATTAAAAAAAAAAAAAAAAAAACACTATGGGAAAGGTATTTAAAAGTTGCTTACTTTTCACAACCAATGTGTGCTCTAAGCAAGACCTGTCTCCCTCCTGAGCCTCCCCGAGTTTGCCTAAAACTAACCCGTCAATGCTTTATAACATTTGAATTAAAACATTCGGGTGGAAGGCCAAATTTCTGACAATACAGGAATTTGCAAGCTACTAGGTATAAAGTGAGTCTCAACATGAAAACTCCTAGAATAATGAGTGAAAACTCAAGCCAGCGTCCGGGACGGCTGGCTCCTGGGATCCATACTTACTCCCTCTTTCTCGTTCTCCATCAGCACCTTCTTCAAAGCCACCTTCTGGCCAGTCTTGCGGTGCTTGGCCTTAAACACTTCCCTGCAGCCAAAAAACAAGGAAGGACGACTGGGGTTCAGCTGCTACTCCGCAGGGCCTGCCCCTCCCCCAAAGTGCGCTGGGGCGACAGAAGATTCCGGCGGGGCGCGGCCGCAGACCAGGGCACGCGGCTGCTCCACTACCCAGTCTCTGCGGTCTCGCTCCGAGCTTATCTCCCCATCCCTGGCCCCTTCCCACTGTAGCGTGGTCGGATAAATCCCGCTTCTTCACAGGGCGCCTCCCTGTAACCCCTCCCAGCCCTACAGCTCAGACCTCAAGCTTCTCTCGGCCAGCCTGAGCCTGCAGGCCTGAGCGGGCTACGGCGCAGCAGAGAGAGCCGAAAGAACAGCGCCGGGGTCAGCGGCTTCCAAACCACCTCGCGCCGCGCCCGGAGCGTCCCAAGGTGGGCCCTGAAAGGTGCAGGCCCAGAGCTTCCGGCCCTCGGGGCCCAGGCTTACCCGAACGTGCCTTGACCGATCTTGGCAAGCTTCTCGTATTTGGTCACCTCATCACAAAAGGGGCACTCCACCGAGTCGTACTGCTTTGCCATGGCCGCTTCCAGCGCGCCGCCGCCGCCACTCCCAGCCGCAGCAGCAGCCGCAGCCGCAGCCGCTCCGGGTCCCGCCGCCGCACTCCAAGCCCCTCCGCGGCCGCGCCACTTCCGTCTCCACGGCCACTTCCTGCCTCGCGGTGCTGACCCCACCTCTTCCGGCCGCCGCCCGCCGCCAGGCCCCCTGGGACTTGTAGTTCCCGGGAGGCCAGAGGGAGCCGGAGCTGCAGAGGCGCCTCCGCCGCCGCCGCCGCCGCTGCCCCCACCTCCGCCACCTCCACCGCCGGCGGCGGCCCCGATCGGGGGCGCGGGAAGCCGCGGCGCCGGGGCTGGGGCTCGGGGCGGTGCGTCCCGCTGCATCGGCCCGGGTCCCGCTGCTGCCGGAGCTGCTGCCGCTCTGGCGCCCGATCGGGGGCCAGCCGCAGTGCCCTGCTCCTCCTCCTCCGACGGCGCCGCCTCCGCCGGGCTGCGCGGGGCGGCGGGCGGGGGGGCAGTCCCCGAGCCGAGGCCTGGGGGGGGTCTCCCTGCCCGGGCCCGGGCCCGGGGCGGCCGGGCTAGGGGCGAGCCGAGAAGCGCCGACGAGGAGGCGGCCGGAGAGCCCAGGAGGGGGCGCGTTATAAAGGGGGAGGCGCCCGGCCTCCTTCCCCTCCCCCTCCGCCGCCCCGCCCTCCGCGGCCGCACCTGCCGCCGCCCGCCGCCTGCCCGCCCGCCGCCCTTGGCGCGTCACCGCCCGCGGCCCCTCCTCCGCCCTGGGAGGTGGGGCCCCGAGCTTGACTCCTGGACTCTGGGCGGCCTGCCCCTTGCCTCAGTTTACCCCCCCCCAGCACCAGCTGCCGCGCCGAGCCCCCTTCCTCCCCGGCTGGGAGTGCACTCCCAGAGGCGAAGTCGAGAGGCGCCTAGGGAGCGGCCTCCGGTCCTGGGAGGAGAGATCGGCCCCCGCCGCCGCCTCCGCCAAGCCCCTGCCACCCACCGTTGACATGGTAACCGACGGCCGCCAGGGGGCGCGACGACACTGGCGGCGGTGAGCAAGCAACGCCAGGCCTTTTAGCCCAGGACCCCCCCTCCACCCTACCCCACTACCGGTTTTCTGGCAGGCAGGAAGATTCCCTGCCTCTGCCAAACTGCGCCAGTGCTGGCCTGGCCCGAGCCAAATTATTGCCAAAAGAGCTAACATTTAATTCAGCGGCCCGGGGTGTTCAAAAATTGCTAGGGGCTCCTACTGAGTCCTGAGCTAAGAGCCCTATGCTCAGGACCACTCACCCATTTTACAGAGGAGAATGCTAAGGTTCACAAAAGGAAGGTCATTTGCCCAAGGTCACATAGTAATAAAGCTGGATCTTCAGTGTGAAGAATCTCGTGGCTCAGTGTTTATAGTGGGCCAGGAGGATGGCAACAGGGCCTGCTGTCATTGCAGACACGAACTGTCCCACCCCACCCCTGCCCCAGGGCCATCCACACCCATTCCTTCCCTAGCATCTTTCTGGCTCTGGGAGCCTCCTGCTTCATCCTCCAGCTCTACCAGTTAGCAGCCCAGCAATGCTGTCTTTTCTATCTCCTCTTCACCTTCCATCTGTCCCCTGCTCACTAGCTTGCTGTAGATGCCTCCTACGTGGTCCACCTAGCTTTCCTCACCCTCCTACTGTTAGGGCTGTCTTCCTTGATCCCAACCCAGCCCCAGCTCCCAATGAACCTGCAAGAAGCCCTCGGAATGCTCCTGGCTCACCCCTCCCGGAGCCCCCTCCTAGGAGACTGGGATGGTTGGGATGACCCTGGTGTCCCTCCCCAGAGGCCCTGTTATAAGAACAGGCCCTGCCAGGGAGGTTGTGGAAGGTCTGGGTTAGGAGCAGGATCTCCCTCCTGGGGGCAGTGTGGAGCCAGGGCAGGGAATGAGCCGGAACAGGTTGGATGGGTATATTCTTGGTTAAAAGCAGGAAGCTGTTGAGTTGGACTAGGGAAGGAGAAAATAACTGCAGTAGTTACAGTCTGTCGGAAGACGTGAGCAGCCTAAGCGCTATGCTGAATGCTCTATGTAGGTTGCATTGGTTGTCAGGGAGAGGAAGTGGGTCCTACTATCACCTCTGCTGTGCGCAGAAGGCCAAGACTTAGATCTGATTATCACTTGGCCAGGGGCCAGCAGCTAGTCAGTTGCCCCACTGGTGTTGGAAGCAGCTTCATCTGGTGTGAACCCCCAAGACTTTGTATGTCAGGGCTCCGCCCATCTGAGCTGGGTCAAAGTCTCAAGGCCTAGGGCCAAGGTGGGGTGTGGGAAAGGACAGCAGCACTGAGGGGTTGGGCCCCTAGCTTGCACTATCAGCCTTTCAGGCCCAAGAAGGCTGCTTGTTTCCCACGGAGCCTCCCTAAGTCACATCCTGTGGCAGAGGAGTTTCTGGTTGTCACCTCCACCCCATTGTCCCTGGCCCAAACCCTGACATCTGCCAGTCACTTCCCTCAGGGCCACAGGCCCTCGGCCCTGGTGGAAGGAGGCAGGAGCTGTCGGGCCTGTTGGGAGGCTGCCCAGCTGCTTAGGCCTGGGGTTCACAGCACTGAGGCTGACAAATGGGAGGGAGGAGGAGTGAGCAGTTTCCCACATGCTTTACACTTTTTTTTCCCCATTGTGTGTATTTGGTACAGGGTCTCATTACACAGCTTAAACTCATAGTGATTCCTCTGCTTTCAGCCTCCCAGAGCTGGGATTAGAGGTGTATGCCACCACACCCAGACCTGGTCACGGGCTCAAGCGTGCCCTGGGGGCGGGGCTGGGGCAGCACTCGGGACCAGGGATCAAACCCTGGTCCCTGTGCTTGCCAAAGCAGGTGCTTAGTCTGCTAAACTATCTCACCCGCCCTTCACTTGTTTTGTTTTTCTCTTTGTTTTGTACTTTTTCTTTTGTATCTTAGGGAGGGGTCTCCAGGGTGTTCAGATTGGATTTGTAGTGATCCGCCTGTTTATAGCCTCCCAAGAGCTGGGATTACATCACCACGCCCAGTCTCAATTGCCTCTCAGCATGTGATGATGGTGGGGGGGGGCTAGCAAGACTGGCTTAGTTGTTTTGGCAGAACCAGGGATTGAACTCAGGCCCTTGGGCTTGCCAGGCAAGTGTTTGTTCTACTGAGTCATCTCCCAGGCTCATTTTGTGCTTTTGAGACAGAGTCTCTGATACATATCCAGGCCGATCATGAGCTCTCAAAGGAGCCTCAGCCTCCAGAGTGCTTGGGCTTAGGCCTGCACCGCCACACCAGCTGTTTAGCTGTCCCCAGCTTCTGGTGGGTTCACTGAACTGGCAAGGCCCAGCAGGGGGCCTGTTGTCTGTTACTGTCTGTTGACTGGCTAGCTGAGCAGGCCCCAAGAAAGTCTCGATCCTGTGTCATTTAACTCTTAAGGAGACTGAGGCAACTAGGTAGGAAAGTGGGCCCCTGGCCACTGCTGTGTTCCTCCCTAGAGCAGGGACAGCTGGAGCACATGGAAAGACAGACTCGTGGAGTGGGAATTCTCTGCTGTAGGGAAGTTCCCTGGGTGGGGGACACAGGGCTGAGGCTCCCTTATACCTAGGGGCTGCTGATACTCTCCTGTATTGACACATGGCATCTCCCTGCTCTTGGGAAGTTGCTATTTTTTTTTTTTTTTTTAGGAACTGGGGATTGAACTTAGGCCCTTGTGCTTGCTAGGCATGTACTTATTCTACTGAGCTATGTCTCCGGCCCCCGGGGAGGTTGCTATTATTGGGCCCAAGTGACAGAAGAGGAGACAGGCTCAGAGTGGTTAAGTGGCCTGCTGAAGATCACACAGCCAGGAAGCTTCCCAGTGGGGATTTAAAGCCAGATGCCTTGGCTGTCAGAGCTCAGGGTTGGGGGCCTGGGAGATGGCTCAATGGAATAAGCACTTGCCTGGCAAGTGCAGGGGCCTGAGTTCAATCCCCAGTTCCACCAAAATAAAAGAGGGCTCAGGGTCATTCATTTACCATCATGTCACGTGGCCCCAAACACCGGGCAAGGAGGTCAATAAGGGAAGAGCATCTGCTGAACAGTGTGGTTCCCAAAAAAGCAAGGGCCCAGGAGGGTAGGAAGGCCCAGAGCTCTCGAAGGAAGCTCGACATCTCTTTGGTCTGGGTTTTCATGGTAGGGCCACACTCTAGCTCAGACTGGCTTTGAACTCATTATGTTCCCCAGGCTGACCTGGAGATTGCTGAGGTCCTCCTGCCTCAGCCTCCCAAGTGTGGGGACTGCGAGTGTGCCGCCAGGCCTGCGTTAAGGTGTCTTTGGAACCTGCAAATAAAGACATAAGTGAATGAAACACAAATGATGGTCTGGGCAAGGTCCAATGCTTGTTGTTACTGATGGCGAAAAAGGCTCAGAGAGGTGATGTGACTCAGCCAGAGCCACACAGGTGGGGCCTGAATTCAGGTTCACCTGGTATCAAAACCCTAACCCTCAGCCTACCTCTCCTTCTGCTTCCTAAGTCCCCAGGCTGTCTCTGCTTGAGTCATAAGCTGGAGAAGGTACTAGGACAGGGAGGAGAGAGAAAGCAGAGCCGGGGTCCCGCGGCCCTTAGTTCAACTGCAGCCAGCGGTGGGCTGGGCTGGCCTCCAGCACAGGCTGGGTAGCGCCTGTGGGACAGCCTCTGCCAGCAGCTCTGTGGCCACACTCCCAACGGCCACTCGAGGCAGCACAAAGGGGGCTCTGAGCTCAGCACACTGAGCCCCATTCATCCTCCAGAGGATGACAGCAACTGCCCAGGCGCCCGCCAACAGCAGGCTGAGCCTAGTGTGGCTGACAGGGCGCCAGCGGCCCGCTGCTCCTGGGCTAGCGTGCCGTGCCTGCCCCCTGGGTTCACCTGGTCTTCAGTCAGTGAGCTTCCTTCCTGCTCACCCTCGTCTCAGCCCCTAGAAACTCCCATGTGCTGGCCAGGACCTCTCCCAGAGGCTGCTGACATCTCATTTTACAGAAAAAGAAGCTGAGGCCCAGAGAGGCAAAGCTGCTTCTGCATGACACACAGCAAGTTAGGAGTTGGCCTGGCCAGAGGAAGTTAGCCCAGGTTGCACTGAAACTGTTTCCTGGGAGAGAAGCTGGAATCCACCCTCAGCCATCCACAAGGAAGACCCCCAGCTCCCATCAGGTTTGGGTGCCTGGTTTTGTGTTTTTGTCTGCTCCTCTTTGTTTTTCTTTTTTTGTGGAACCAGGGATTGAACTCAGGCCCTTGTACTTGCCAGGCAAGCACTTATTCTACTGAGTTGTCTCCCGGGCCTCTAATCCCAAGTA
>PVKA01052866.1:0-11499 GCA_004027165.1 Ctenomys sociabilis
TTTTTTTTTTTTTTTTTTTTTTTTTTTTTTTTTTTTTTTGTCTTTTTGAGACAGGGTCTCACTATGCAGTTCAGGCTGGCCTTAAGCTCACTTTGTAGCTCAGGCTGGTCTCGAACTCACAACAATCCTCCTGCCTCAGCCTCCCGAGTGCTGGGATTACAGGCATGCGCCACCACGCCCGACTTATTTGTTTTTATTTTTATTTATTTATTTATTTTTTGGTATCAGGGATCAAACTCAGGACCTTCTGCTTGCCAGGCGGGCACTGTGCTGCTTAGCTATCTCTCTGGCTGTATTGTTTTTTTGAGACAGTCTCTCTGTATCCCAGGCTGGCCTTGAACTTGGGACAATCCTCCTGTCTCAGCCTCCTAAGTGCTGGGATGTATAGAAGTTTTAAAACTTGTGTGCCAGGCATGGTGGTACACACCTGTAATCCCAGCACTTGGAAGGCTGAGGCAGGAGCATTGCCATGAATTCAAGGCTAGCTTTGGATATACAGTGAGTTCAAGCCAGTCTGGACTATCTAGTGAGACCCTGTCTCAAACAAGTAAGCAAACAAAAAAACCACCAACATATAACTGTATATAAGATGCATCAGCTTTTTTGTTGTTTTGGGGTTTTTTTGGTTTATTTCTTTGGACAAGGTAGTGCAGGCTGGCCTTGAACTCATTGTGCTGGCCAAGCTGGCCTCGAACTCAAGGCAGTCCTGCCTCAGACTCCTGAGTGCTGTGATAGCAGGTGTGTGACGCCATGCCTAGCTCACGTGTGATGCTTTTAACCAAATTCAGATGCTTTGTAAGCAGGCTTCAAGACAGTCTGCTTCTCAGGAGGTACACAGCCTTTCCTTCTCCAGAATGCGGTGAGCCATGCTCGGAGGAGAAGGGGTTCTGACAGTCTCTTCTTCTAGGAGAAGGAAGAGTTCATCCACTCAAGACTGCAAGCCCAAGGCCTGGGCCTGGGTGTGGAATCAGGTCAGTGCATTGCTGGGGGCCTGCACAGGAAGCAAGTGGGCTGTTGAGTGGGGCTGAGACTCCAGGCAGGCAATTGGCCTCCCTTCCTGCCTCCTGCTGGTGTCCTCCTGGAGTGCTCACCTTGGGGGCCTTTTGTACTTTGTTTGCCACTGCTTCTGCCTTTCCTTGTGTGATAGCCTCTCAGAGTTGGGGTCCTAATGGATCTGTGACTTCCGGAGGAGGTCCCAGGGCCTCCACAGCCCCTCCTGCACACATGATGCCTCACCAGGTCACAAGCCTGAGCCTCAGGAAGCCCATGGCATCCTCCCTCTCTGCCAGGATGACCTCTGTAATATTCCTCAGCATCTCCTCAACTCCGGTCCCTTAACCTTGGCTGGAATTAATTCTCTGCTGTTGCCACAGTGTCCAAGTTTTCTTGGTGTCCCAGTCTCTGATCTTTCTCCCCAGTATTGGCATTATGCCCACAGCCTTCTCACTGAGCTGCTCTTCAGCCCTTTAATTTTTATTTTGACAGTGGGCCCTGCTCTGTAGTCTAGGCTGCAATTCTCCTGCCTCAGCCTCTGAAGGACTGGGGTTGCGGGAATGCACCACCATGCCCTGCTATTTTTATCCTTATCTTGAGCCTGGATCTCACTGAGTTGTGCAGACTGGTCTCAGACTTGCAGCTTTCTGCCTCAGCTTCCATGGTAGCCCGGGTGGCAGGGCCTTGTGTGGGGCAGGCTTCCCATACTTAGGCCAGCGCTCGTGTTCTCAGAGGGTTGAGCTCAGTGCACCTCTGTTAGTGGCTATTCAGTTCAATTCCTGGGTTCTTAGGTTCCTGTTACCGCAGAGCGTTGCTACACCAGGGAACCATGCTGCCTCGCACCTTTTGTCTCCCGTGCTGTCCCTTCTGCTTGTTGCTGTTGCGTTCTCATGACATTTTGTACCAAATGTTTTTTATTTTAATCCGATTCTATTCGTACATTTTATTTTATTTATTTTGTTTACTTATTTATTTATTTTTTGCGGAACCGGGGATTTGAACTCAGGCCCTTGCACTTGCCAGGAAAGTGCTTATTCCACTGAGCCATCTCCCTGGACACTCTCAGCATTATTCTGAGGGGAAATCTGGAGCTACTCACCCCAAAAGTAGTAAGCCAGTTTGTTGTGAGGCTAAGGCACCACCTGTCTCCTGATAATCCTTGACCCCACCTATGTTCCTTTGGGTGGGGGAGCAGGAGTACCTGGGTACAGGTGTGCTGCAGGCCCCCAGGTGTGCTGGAGGGTGGTAGAAGAGAGTGCAGAGTGGGAGCTCACAGTTGGGGTCCTGCCCGGCTGCCCTGCACAGTGCCCTGAGGTGTGTGTGGCTGGAGGCAGTGCCCCACCAGTGAGGATCTAGGGCACTCTGTGTCTGGGCCCTGCTGGTCGCGTGTGCCTGTGTCGAGGGCGGGCACTCCTGATGGGTGTGGTTGTTGTGAGTCTTGGTAGATCTCACAGTCCTCTTGGTAGCACTGCTGGGTATTGAAAAGCTGGCCTTAAATCAGATTTTAAGTTACTTTGGGAAATGATGAAGCAGGGTGGACTGGATTGAGAGGGAGTGGGGAGGGGGTGGGGAGCCGGGACCCAGGGTCGGGTGGGGGGACACGGTGGCCGCTGCAGTGATTCATTGTTGTCCTGGAGATGGCCAAGTGTGGAGAGAAAACATTCTTGCCACAGAAGTGACAGCTGTGTGGGCTGGTAGCTACCTTGATTTGGTTGTTCTACAGTGTTGAGCAGCTTCAAAACACCCTGTCCTGTGTAGTAAACAGTTCCATCTGCCAACAAGAAAAGTCACTGGGTTGTGGTGGCAGCTGCGGATGGCTGGTGGGCCCCTCCATAGTGGAAGCATCTCGCGCCTACATGTGCTTAATTTGAGAGCACAAAGGTGTCCAGAGCTGAAGGAAGAGATTCATTTATTTTTTTTATTTTTTTTTTTTTTTTTTTTTTTTTTTTGAGACAGGGTCTCACTGTGCAGTTCAGGCTGGCCTTAAGCTCACTTTGTAGCTCAGGCTGGGCTCGAACTCACAACAATCCTCCTGCCTCAGCCTCCCGAGTGCTGGGATTACAGGCATGCGCCACCACGCCCGGCAGAGATTCATTTAATAAATAACATTGGAGGCCAGCCTGATAGCTCAGCAGACTAAAGCGCCCACTTAGGCAGAGCGTGGTAGCCAGGGTTCAACCCTGCCACCAGGGCACACTGAGGTGGTGATTGAGACCAGGCATGGCGGCGCACGCTGTGATCCCAGCACTTGGGAGGCTGCGTACAGGACCACTGCAAGTCCGATCTGCATAGTGCGTCCTGTACAACCGTAGACCCTGCCCTAAATTCATAAAAAAATAAGTAAATAAAAATAATGTCGGAGAAATCAATGACTTTTAGTCGTATATGTGTATATATGTTTTTTCTTCTTTAATTTTTTTTGTGGAATCAGGAATTGAACTCGGTCCCTTGCACTTGACCAAGCACTTATTCTACTGAGCCATCTCCCCAGCCCCTTAATCTGAAATATTAAGTTCATAGTTATTCCTTTACAATATCAGTACATTTCAAATTGTTCAAAAGTTTATTTTTAAGAGGGGGCCAGGAAGATGGCTCAGTAGAATAAGCGCTTCCCTGGCAAGCGCAAGTAGTCCCCAGTTCTGCAAAAAAAAAGTTTGTTTTTAGGGATTATTCATGGATGAAGAAATTAAATATATGACTCCAAGTTGTAGAAAATCTGAAATAAAACTAACTCTCAGTGACTGGGTTTTCCTGAGAAAGAATAGTTCCCAAGCATGATAGGAGAAAAGCTGAGGCACTTGCTGTTGGGGGGGCTTTTCGTGGTTGTAACAAAATGTGATATTCCTAACAGTGAGGGGTAGCTGAGCTCCGCCGGGGTTAGCCAGCAGGGCAGGTGGGGGATGGGGAGGCACTGTCCCCTGAGGGCCAGAAGCAGCAGGGGACTTCAGGACAGGCAGGGCTGTGGTAGTCCCAGCACTCCTTTCTTCCTTCTTGGAGAAACTGCTTCAGGCCTAGCCTGAGCTGCCTCTCCTGTGCTTGGCAGTGCGGGCAGAAGTGGCTTCTGGGGAGGGAGCCCAGCTGCTGCCAAGGAGACCCAGGCAGGCAGCCTGGAGGCTGGCACAGAGGGATCAGCAGCGTCCAGCTCAGGGTGACAGCAGGTGGGCGTGTGCCTGTCATCTGGAGCTTGCAAGAGTGCTGCTTTGGTGACCATACCCACTCGCTGTCCAGGGAGTGGGGCTGGCTAAACTCGCTGTGTCTTCAGCACTGAAGCACCCCTTGTGCTTCTGGGAGTCGCGGCACTGCCTTGTGGAGAGACTGCTGTTGGCGGGACCTTAGCGCCTGTGGTAGCAGGGCCTGTAGGTTCTGACCACACAGGCACTGGGACACAGCCAAGGCCTTGTCCCAGGGGAGCTGTGTGTTGTGTGTGCAAGTGTCCTGGTGCCCTGCGGTAGCACAGCTGTCCAGAGACCACGTGTTCACGGGGTGGCGCCTGAGAGCTCTGCCGCAGGATGAAAAACTGCTGACTGAATTTCACGTACAGAAGGCACGTTTCTCTGGTTTCAGTTCTGCTGACCCCACATTAAATGTCACTCGTAGGACAGGAGGGACAGTGGGAGAGTGAATTCCTCTCTTCTTGGGGGGGCGTCGTCCTGAGGAATTCGCTTCATTAGCTGTTATTTTGAAACACCCACGTCTCAGGGCTGTGCAGGGATTACACTGCCCCTCTCCTCCCGTGTTTCCTCTCCCCGCCCCCCCACCTTCTCTCTTCTCTCCCTCTTGTCCCCTCCCTCTTCCTCCTGGCCCTCTCCCCCATTGCCCATGTTCTATAACAAGTCACTGTGTGGATGGGCGTGGAACATGGGTGACCCGGCAAACAAACATGGCGGGGCTCCTGCTTTCTGCTGAGCCTGCAGTTGAGTGAGGTGGCACAGCCTGTCCTCACAGCCCTGCCTGCCTCCATCTGTCCCCTGTTTGCCCTGATGGCAGCTGGTGGCACTCATAGCCAGACTCCTGCCTCCCCTACACTACCTGCCTGGGCTGCTGAGGGCTGCTGGTGTGGTCCTATGCCAAGATGAGGAAGCCACCAGCCAGAAAGCCATGTATCAGGCCACCGGGTCAGCAGGCAGAGCCTGGCCCTGTCTGTCCAGTGGAGTGACTCTGACAGTGGCCACCTCAGGGAGGAGCAGCTTTCCTGCTTGTTCAGCCAGTCTCCTCAAGCCCCTGAAGGACAGGAGATCCAGGAGGCTGATGCAGGACACAGCTGTCTCTGGGGCCCTTGGAGATTGCCACCCCCCTCCCAGACTTCACACCCTCTGGTCTGACATACGTGCTGCCCCCGACTGCTCCGTGGCCTGGAACAGCCCCCTTGACAGGATCCTGTCTTCCCTCCCTGAGGAGTAACCATCCTTCTGAGGGCCGGGCGTGGCTGGTTGGCAGGCAGAGCTGTGGTAGAAGCAGGCTGTGCCCAGTGTGCTCCTAGGAGTGCAGGTGTGGCCTGGGCAGCTGGCTGCGTGCAGGCGTGCAGGCTGGGTCAGGGTGCTAGTGGGTGTGGGTTTGGCCAGCACAGCAGTCACATGTAGAAGCCAGCTGCTGAGCCAGGACAAGCTCGGCATGGGTGAGGGCTCTGCTCAAGGCAGCAGTCAGTGTGGCCGTGTCCCAGCAAGCCTTGTTGGAGACCTGGCAGGTAGCAGACACCGGCAAGAACAGAGCTCGGGGACACAGCAGCTGGGCTGCGGGCTGAGTGAGCCGGGTGCCGGCTGGGCAGAGCTGTCCTGGGGACCAGGGCACCAGGCCTGTGCTCTCATTGCCAGGGACGTTGGTGCCCAGACTCCTTCCAGCTCTGCTGGGACGCCAGCTAACAGCATCTGCAGCCCAGGCATGGTGGTCCTGTTGCTAGGGGGAACAGAGCTATGGAGCTCTCTGCCATAGCACTCCCTCGCCCACCCCCAGCAGGCGGCCCCACATAGCTTTCAGGTTGAACCCTCCCAAGGGAGCTTCCCTGCAGGTCCCACCTGAGTCTGCGGTACCCCCACTACTGGCCCCAGGCTCCCGGGTGGAGCTGGTGTTCAGGTGGGAAGAGTGAGGGCCTTGAGGTTCTCTGTGCTCACCAGAAGGCAGCTCAGTGGCCAAGGCGGAGTCACCTTTCCCAGTGGTCAGGCTGGGGCTTGGGATGCCGCACAGAGGCTCTGGCTGAGATGTAAATCACTGAAGTTACTGACTGAGGTTGGGCTGGGAGCCTGAGCCCAGGCTTAGTGAGCCCTTACACGTTTGTGCTCCAGGGGTGCAGAGCTGCACTCCTGATTAAAGGCTTTAGGTTTTGTTTTGTGTTAATGTATTAGGTACAGGGTCTAACTACATATCTCAGATGCATAGCGATCCTCCTGTTTTCAGCCTCCCCAGCACTGGGATTACAGGCATGCGCCACCATGCCAGGACTCCCAACACCGGCTTAGTATGCCCTGGGGCAGGACTGGCGTGGTATGCAGTGCCAGGGATGCGAACCCCTGAATCTGCACTTGCCTGAGTAGAAGCTTAGTCCGCTGTGCTAGCTTGCCAGCCTGATGGCTTTAGTTTTTATTTTGAGACAGGTCTTAAATTTTCCAGGCTGGGCCCAAATTTGAGGTCTTCTTGCCCCAGCCTCTGGAGTGCTAGGCGTATAGGCCAGGGCCCCCACATCCAGCTCAAATAATATTTATTTATTTATTTTTGCAGTGCTGAGGATTGAACCTAGGACCTACAGACTGAGCTACATTCCCAGCGTTTTTAAATTTTATTTATTTATTATTATTATTATTATTATTATTATTATTATTATTATTATTATTATTATTGGAACCAGGGATTGAACTCAGGCCCTTGTGCTTGTCAGGGAAGCGCTTTTTCCACTGAGCCATCTCCCCGGCCCACCCCCACAGCCTTATTTTAAATTTTTAGTTACTAAGTCAGTAAGCTCCCCAGGTTAGGCTTGAATTTGTGATCCTCCTACCTCAGCTTCCCAAACTGCTGGAATTCCAGGTGTACGCCACAGTGCTCAGTACCAAGCTTATTCTTATATCTGTTACTTAAAAAAAAAAAAAACTTAAGTCTTTAATTTTTCATTTATCTTTGCTTCCAAAAGGAAGAGTGTAGCTTAATCACCTGCATATTGTCGGTGGTTCATGGGCCGGGCAGTGTCCTAGTTCCTTTTTCTACTACAGTAAATGGAATTGTCTTCTTAGCTTCATTGCAGCGTATTTATTGCTAGTATGTAGAAATAAATGGCTATTTGTGTGTCGATCTTATATCTTGCAAGCTTGCTGAATTTGTTTTTAGCACTAACAGTTTTTATTTATCCCTTCTCCTTAGGGCTCAATGTTGATGTTGAAATTTATTTTCAGGTTCAAAAGCAACACTGAGCGCAGAAGACATGGCTGACTTTTACAAGGAATTTTTAAGTAAAAATTTTCAGAAGCACATGTGTTATAACAGGTGCGTGTTTCTTTCCTTAAGTTCCAGGTCAGGCAGGATTGTCTTTCTCTGCCCTGAACACACGGGTGCTTGTATCAGAGGGAGAATTTGCAGGATTCTGTCCGAATCACTTTGTGGACCTGGGACGGACCAGGTGGATGGCAGCAGTTGCTTTGTGTCCTGATGGAACTGACAGAAGCCCACGGTCCCTGCTGGTGATGACTGGGCTGCCATCCCCTGAAAATTGAGAGATGGAAGGAAGGGCAGAGAACACACCCACGGGGCCAGGGAGCTGGCTCAGTGGAATGAGTGCTTCCCTGGCAACTGCAAGGGCCTGAGTTCGATCCCCAGTTGCACCAAAAAAAAAAAAAAGAGAGAGAGAGAACACACCCAGTTTCTCTGGCCCTCCTGCCCAGGGGCAACACAGGGCAGCTGCAGGAAGGGTAGTTAGCAAGCACCGTTTTCCCAGTGAGTGGCAGGTCTGAAAGGAACGGTGTAAGACAGTGGGGACCAGGGCCAGTGAGATGGCTCAGTGAAGTAAGTGCTTCCCTGGCAAGCGCAAGGGCCTGAGTTCAATCCCTGGTTCCAAAAAAAAAAGACAGTGGGGGCCCTCTCCTAGGGCTGAGTGAGACCACCACCGGAACACCCACAGAGATGACGTTTCCTTGTGGCCAGGGCTCCAAACCAAAGCAGTTGGCTAGGAGAAGGTAACGGGTTGAAGTGGCTGTCAAAGACACCATCAGCGAAACCCAAAATGTTGTAAGTTCTGCAGGAGACCCATTCTCATTAGGGTAATTAGAGTGACATTAGAGGGAGAGGACATGCTATGTACCAAGAGTGGGGGACTGGGTCCCATGGAGACATCTGGACGGAGGACACCGTATGCTGACCATGCACCGGACTGTGTTCCTAAACTGCAGTTTTTTATTTTTATTGCATCATTGAGCCAAGGTCTCACTGTGTAGCCCAGGCTGGCCTTGAACTTGTGACCCTTCCCATGTGTTGGGATTATAGGTGTGCCCAGCTTGATCATGCGTTTTTAAAAAGGTTGCCTTTTTTTTTGGTACCAGGAATCCTCAGGATCTTGTGCTTGCCAAACAGGCCCTATGCCACTGGACTACATCCTTGACCCCTAAAAAGGTTTCTTTTTTAATATATTTAGTACAGGGTCTCACTACACAGATCAGACTCATAATGATCCTCCTGTTTTCAGCCTCCCAAGTACTGAGATTATATAGGCATATGCCACCATGCCCAGTCTCAATTGACATCTGAGCACACACTGGGGGTGGGGCCAGCATGCCATGCTGGGGGTTGAACCCTGGTCCTCTGTAGTCCACTGAGCTATCTGGCTGGCCCCTAAAAAGGTTTTAGCTGGTTACAGACACAAGGCCTACACATCCAGGAGGAGTAGTGAGCTATGGTGCCTGGGATTTGCTGTCAGCATGACACAGTTGTGTGGAACAAGGTCAGAGGATGAGTGAGGGCAGCTGGCTCTGAGTGCTTGAGGGACTGCACCACCTGGGATTGTCCTGTACGTCACATCCTACTTTTGTGGCTCTCCCAGGGTTTCCTGAACCATGAGTATGTGCCTGATCTCACAAGCTGTGCAGGGCCACTCCCAGAGCCGAGGGTACCCTGGCCTCAGCATCATTGAATGCCCATGCCCAAGCTGTGCCTGCTTCCCCCCCACCCCAGCCTCGGCCAGCCTCCTGGTACCTGCTCTGCAGGGTCCTGTGCCTTCAGCGCTGTCCACAGTGGTGGTGTCTGCTGATGACCTCATGGGCAGGTGCTACATGTGTATCTGCCCCAGCGCACGTGCGCCTGTGTGTGTAGCTCTGTAGAGACAGCAGCCCCCTAGCTTGTCACCCAGAAGACAGTGTGGCCCTCTGTGCTGGCAGCAGCTTTCCCCCAGAGCCCTGGAGCGCCAGGCTTAGGGCCGGAGTCCTTGCTCCATGCAGAGCAGCAGCCCAGCCATGGCTCTGGTCCTCTCCGTGGTGTCTGCAGGAGCTGAGGGAGGCTTGCTAGGGAGTCACCTCAGTGCTGGCAGGAGCGACAGAGAGGTGGAGCATAGGGGGCCGCTCTGTGGCCTGTGGCAGGAGTGGTGTCCCACACGCCTGTCCTGTTTCCCTGCAGGGACTGGTACAGGCGGAATTTTGCCATCACCTTCACCATGGGCAGGGTGGCCTTGGAGAGGATTTGGAACAAGCTGAGACAGAAGTTGAAGCAGACGAGCCATTAGCCCATCCTGGCCGTGATGTGGCCCTGCAAGTGACCCAGATCACCTATGTGTCAACAGGGCCACCTGCTCCCACCTGACCAGGTCCAGTGGCTGGTCATCATGGATGTGCTGTTAAAGCTCCACCAAACCAAAATGGAGCAGTATACAAATGTTAATAAAATTTCACTTGCAGACTCCAGGCATGTTGGTGCACATTTGTAATTCCAGGTACCCAGGAGAATGGTGAATTCAAGGCCAGCCTGGGCAGCGTGGTGAACTCCTGTCTTGAAGAATTCTACAAACTGGGAGTGGTGGCACACCATAATCCCAGCACTCAGGAAGCTGAGGCAGGAGGAGCACTGAGTTGAGACCAGCCAGGACTCCATAGTGAGTTCAAGGCCCCCAGGACTATATAGCAAGCCCTGTCTCCAAAAAATTCTACCAAGGGCTGGGCTATAGCTCTGGGAGAAAGGGTGAGGCTTTGGGTTCCACTCAGCAGCTCAGAAAGCAAAATTAGACCCCAGTGGACCAGAGTGGTATGGAAGCCAGCTGCTGTGGCACACCTGTCCTGTGATGTAGCTGTGAGGGCCCAACCCTGGTCAGGGCCCAGCTGTCCTGAAATGCAAGCAGGGTCAGTGCCTGTCTCAGAGCGGTGACAGTGGAGGGGTGCCACAGCACACAGCCCTCCCGGGCTCCCAAGAGCACATGAGCCCCTGACCCACAAGCTAGTAGGGATGAGAGGAGACAGCTGGTGCCTGCGAGGACAGGGTCACAGATATGTGGGACGTGACATTGGGCGGCTGGATGGCCACATTATCGTCTGGACCTTAGATGTCCCCAAGGTTTATGCCTTGCAGTCTTGGTCCTCTGCTGCATGGTGGATGTTTGGGACCTGGAGTTGCCCTTGAAGGGGATGTTGGCCCTTGTTCCCTTCACCCATTGCTTCTGGCTTCATGAGGTGAGAAACCCTTTCATCCTGGGCTGTGTCTGTTTGCGTCAGGCCCTAAAGTGGCAATGGACTATGGAGCCAAGATATTTCCTCCTCCAAGCCATCTCAGATGCTGTCAGTGGCAGTAGCCCAAGGGCACAGTCCCTGGCTGTGACTGCATGCTCTGTCCTGCATCCCTCAGAAGCTGAGCTCCTTGGTTCCAGGTGGCAGTATGGCATGGAGGTGGTAGTCATTGAGCTGGTGGCCTCTGCCCTGCCAGGAGCCAGTGACTGAATGAGCTAGCCATGGTAGGAAGACAGCTCCCTAAGCTGCTGCTTCCAGCTCCCTCTCAGGTCCCCAGGGGCCTGGTAGTTGGGATGAGAAGTCCAAGTGAGCTGCGGAACCAGGACACCTGGGCCTGGCCACATGGAGGTCTTAGACCAGGACATGTGTCCCCCGTCTGCCTGTCTTCCCATGTCCTTGTGCCCCTCAGGCAAGGCCACCTGCATGACCAGGTGCTATTCTACTGGGGACACCCTTGGCCAGGGGCCATTTCCAGGGCAGGGCTGCAGGAGCCAAAATGTGTTCTTAGGAGCCTGTGGGCCAGGCCCAGCAGGGAGCCAGGTCCCAACAGTGCAACGTGGAGCTCTGATGTCTTGGCACCAAGGGTGGGGTGAGAAGGCAACCAGGGCAGGGCGAGTGCCTGCGGGTCCCCTGGGATTGTCCGTCTGGAAATGTAAGGAAAGAAAGACTAAATGGTGATAAATGGTACTTTAGGTCAACTAAATTGTAATCAAAGTTATTTTAACCCTAAAATGCACATTTAAAAAATTGAGTAAGGGGCCAGGGAGATGGCTCAGTGGAATAAGCGCTTCCCTGGCAAGGGCCTGAGTTCAATCCCCAGTTCCAC
>PVKA01052867.1:0-11499 GCA_004027165.1 Ctenomys sociabilis
CTGAGCTGTAAATGGATATGGTCGACAATTTCTTTGAATAACTCACTATGGTTGCAGAATGCTGGACTGTGTTGGACTGTGGTGTCGAGTTCAAGCACCTAAGGTAGTTGAATGTCAATGGAGTGCCCACTTTTGACAGGTGTAGACAAAGGAAGGGTTGTAGAAAGAAAAAATCAGGATGTGTGTGTATAGACAGTACTGTTGGGATAGATAATGCTGTGCTTCTACATAATTCTATGAGAGGCAAGATCTGCACTAATGGTGGTTGGACAGGATATTATGTCAGCTTTTAGTGCTATGGTCATCCACTAGGTAAATAATTATTGAATTTTTGATATAATTCAGCTATAAAAAAACCTGTAAATAATATCATGTATGCACCTTGTACAATACCAAAACGTTATGAAAACAGTTTGCAATGTATTAATTCATCGACTCTGTATTGTTAAGGTGTTTTGAAACTGTCTGATTGACATTTGTATTTTAATAAAATAAAAATAAATTGAATAAATAAATAAATAAATAAAAAACCAAAAAACTAAAAAAAAAAAAAGTCTCCCTCTCATGAGATGACAACAGAACATATGGTGTCAAATTCTACTGACCTCATACCAGCCTTTCTTGAAATCAGTCCCAAATCACCATTACCTAGTTCCTATT
This sequence comes from Ctenomys sociabilis, assembly GCA_004027165.1. Lineage (NCBI taxonomy): Eukaryota > Metazoa > Chordata > Mammalia > Rodentia > Ctenomyidae > Ctenomys > Ctenomys sociabilis. The sequence continues at coordinate 661 of PVKA01052867.1, forward strand.
AAAAACACATACTGTAGTAATAATATAGCCTACATGTACTAGACACCAAATTATAAGTTTTGTTGCAAAAAATACATTCCTTAGATTGAGAATTTATTTAGATATTGCTTTTCTATAACTTAGTGTGACATCTAGCATCGTATAGAATATATAACTTCATTTCTGTTCATCTGTATTTTGTTTTCTTATCCATGTCACCTGTCATGGATGAAAACAGAATAAAAACTAAAATAAATGATGTGTACTCATCTACAAAACCACCTTTTCTATGTAAATGATAATATCCCCAATCCATCATTTTATATGTGAAAATGTTTGTGTACCAATGATATATATCTTCATTATAAAAATAGGGAAGTACTATTTCTTAGACAAAATTCATAGTAAGTCCAATAAAAATACATGTTTTCACCGTGGTTCACTAGAATGTGATCTCTTTTTTTTCTGTAGTAAGAACATACAATAAGTAAAGACCTGGTGGATACCTGGGAGACTGAAAACAGGTAGATCACCATGAGGGCTAGCTGTGTAGTGAGACTGTATACCAAATACATAAAAAATACACTAAGGAATAAATAAATAAAATATATCACCTTACACATAATCAATAGAAAAACTTATAATAGGAAAGGGATTTGTTTATCTTAAAACTATCTCACTGATATTTGTACTTCAATAAAACAAAAATTAAAAAAAAAAAAAAAACAAAGGGATTTGTGTATCCTAAATGATAGGTATTCAACGTTTCCCAGGCATCCTTCCCCAAACACTCCCCCTCTTGGTTTCCCAGGCATCCTGCCCAAAAACTCTCTGCCTTTGGGCCCTATGCAGAGCCAAACCTAAAACCACAGAATAAGTCTACCTGACTTTGATCTGCCCAAGCAACCACGAAGCTTTCTTTTGTTAACATTAAAAGTCCCCCACAGACCAGGTAGCCCTGCAAAGATTAGCTCTTCCTCATCCTATAGTCTCCTGTCCCCACTTTATTCTCTGCTGTCTTGGTCCCCTAGACAACTAGCCTGCTTGATGCCCCCAATAAATCTACTCATGTCAGAGTGCCTGGCCTGGTTGAGTATGTGGGTTTGTACCAAATACTAATAACACTTTGTTAGACTGGCTCCAGTATTTTCTGAGTCCCTTCATTTATTCATCCAAAGATATCCTAGCACATCATCAGAAAGTTTCTCAAGGGTATACATATTCACCATTTCAATAAACATTTGCATAACAAAAGATAAAACACTATGTCAAGGGATTGAGCTCAGGTGATCTTGAAATACTTCACATGTCTAAGGACTCATCAATCTTATTTGTGCTCAATGTATTATTATACTATACATCATGTACTGAAAAGAATAATAAATGTGATTTAAATTGATCCCATTGATCTTCACTCAAATAATTCACCAATGTCCTTCTGTCTTCATATTCTGGGAAATCAATATTAACAACTTTCCCCTACAGGCCTCTAATGCTAGGGGAAAAGGACTTAGTTCAGAAAAATTACTAGAGCCTTAATTTTTTATAATTTTATATTAGATGATATTTTGTTCTTTAAAATTTACATCATTAATTTTTAATTCGACTCATGTAACTTGAAAACAAATGCACATTTGTTGGAAGTAAATAGAATTGTAAATGAACAATAAGTACATGAAAAGTGTTCAACATCATTGACCATTCAAGAAATGCAAATTAAATCAACACTGTAATTTCATCTCAATCCTGAAAGAATAGCTACCATCAACACACAATAAATAACAAATGCTGATGAGGCATACAGAACAAGGCACCCATCTCCATTACTGATGAGCATGTGAAGGAATGAAAGCAACAGAAATCAGTACGAAGGCTCCTCAAAAAAATGAAAGTAGAAATTCCATTTGACCCAGCTGTTGCCTCTCAGGTATCTTCCAAAACAGAAAAAATGATCATATTGCAGTGATGTGACTATGCCTCTAATTATAACAGAGCTATTGATAATAGCTAAGCCTTAGAAATAGCCTATACGTTAATTAAACTTGTGTATATGTTTTCAGGATAAGTCCTGAGGGGATTTGACTGACCTTGTCAGATAGCAAAAGTTATACTTTTAGTTATTTAGATCTTACTTTAACTTGGTCTTAACCATCCTGCAGAAAATTATAAGCATGAAGTATTAAAAAATAAAGCTATATTAATATGCTGAGTTGTAAAAGGTTCAAGTCAACAACTTCTGACATTGTCATTTCTGCTGATAATCCACTACTAGTATGACTATTGGACTGTATTGGGTTATTTTGCTAAATTCAAGCACCTACAATGTTTGAATTGCAATAGAACGTACATCTTTGACAAAATGAAACAAAAAAGGGGGATACAAATGAAGGACCAATTTGTAGTGAAAAAAAATATATATATAAATATAGTTAGGATAGATATGCAGGTACTTTCTCTTAGTTCAATGAGAAGAAAGATTTATACTGATAGTGTTTAGACAAACTATCATGTCTACATCTTGTTCTCTGAATAACTACTACAAAGACAACAATATGCAATGTATCAACTATTGTAACTGTCTAACTAACCTGTTTTGAAATTGTCTCATTGATATTTCTTTCTCATTGAAATTAATAAAAAGAAACAGATGAAGAAAATATGGTATTTACACACAATGAAGTATTACTCTGACATAAAGGAAGATAAACATGAGTTATTCATAAGAAAATGTGGGCACAATGAGAAAATAATGTTAAGCCAAGTAACTCACATGGTTTCTCTTATTTTAAAATCTTTCTCATTCTCTCTCTCTCTCTGTCTCTCCCTCCTTCTCTCTCTCTCTCTCTCTCTCTCTCTCTCTCTCTCTCTCTCTCTCTCTCTCTCTTTCTCTCCACATAGTAGGATAAAAGAAAGAAAATAAATGATATTGTGATCAAGCATGGACAATGAGTCTAAAAATGTATCTTGACTTAGTGAAGTACTCCCACATTCTGCATGCTCTTTATTCTACTAGTGTGGTTTTTAATCTTTGTATATGATAACTGACTTTATAAGGCTTTATAAGGCAAGTGAATCTGATACTGAAGAAGTATAGGAGTGGAAGGAAGTGGGGAAAAAATCTTTGAAATGTTTTACATATATACACCAATTCCCCAAATGAATGCAATCATTATGTACTGCAGTGTGCTAACAAAAGTGAAAATGTAAAATAAAATATATTTTAAATTAGATTTTTAAATCTTTCTTAAAAATAAATAGATAAAAGCAACAAAGTCATTACATATAAACGCATGACTTCTTTTCAAATTTGTAGCCTTTGGGGAGGTGTTAGGAATTGAACTCAGGACCTTACAGTTGCCATGTGGCACTTGTGCTATTGAGCTGTATCTTTGACCCCTTTTTCAAATTTACAACTTGTTTCTGTCAAATGTCAGCCATACTGACATTTTATAGAAATGTCAGCATGGCTATAAATGGATATGCATCCTACTGATAGAAAGGAGTAGCTAAATGGAATCAGAGTGAAAAGGAAAAGAGGTAGCTTACAATTATCATAAAAGAGTAAGCAGGACTTACATAAGAATTATCTAGTTTGCTCTAACTGGACATCAGGGATTTGCAATAATACATGTGTAGCAATTACTTGGAAAAACATATAAAGCTATGCAGTGGACCAACAAGGTATCTTGTCATTACCTTTACTCTTATGTTGCCTAATCATTATACTTAATAATATTTTTAACATGCAGTTGTCTAAATAAAAACAGAAAAAATTCTTGAGTTTACCTCAAACTTTACAATTGTAAGAGATAAATGCACTCCTATGAAATAGTGTATTAAAGCATAATAATATTCAGGTTGCTTCTTCTAAATGTGTACATATATATTCTACTAAAACCACAAATAAAGAATAGGATCTGAATTTGATTTATACTGATTATATGATCTCAAGGGGAAAAACAAAATATGTTCATAAACCACTGAGATTTTTGTGTCCTCTTCATTGAACACGACTTGCTCCAAGCTAAATGGCATAAAATAATTCTATATTTATCTTGTTCTTTCTTCAGCTTTATCTTCTTTAAACATATAATTTCTAGTGTCATTTAGTTTATTTTATATCTAGTTGGAATTCTAAGAGGAATTTCAATTAGAGGACATGATTAGGTGATTGTTAGACTTTCTATCAATCACGTTGCATCACCAAAAATACTGAGAGAAAAAAAAGCCTGTAAATCATGAAATTTGTTGAGAATTCAATCTAATGTTTTTTGTTTCTTTGTTCATATTTTAGGAAAGGGTGTACAGGGTGTTCAGGGTCTTATTACTAGATTGGACTCATAGTGATTCGCCTGTTTACAGCCTCCCAAGAGTGGGATTATAGGAGTGTACCATCACACCCAGTCTCAATTGCTGTCTCTGCATGCACCAGGGGTGGAGCTGGCAGGGCAGGTGGGGGATTGAAGCCCTGGCCCCTGCACCTGCACCCTTACCAGGCAAGTGTTTATTCTACCGAGCTATCTCACCAGGCCCAATCTTGCTTCTTGATATTTCCTGCCTACTTGCCCTGGAATGTTTGTACTCTGCCATGTTCCTCTGCCATGCCTTCCTGCCTTGGAGCCAGTCAACTCTGGGTTGAAATCTCTATGAAGTATTAGTTGCATAAATATTTTTTTCCTTAAACTTGAGACTGTTACAAATTTTATATTGTCAATGAGAAAGTAACCAAGACAGTTTGTTATCCCTGAAATATTCACTCTCTCCACTCCTTTTCTTCTTTATTCTTCTGGGTCTTGCCTTCTGTCTGTTTTTCTCCTCTTCCTACTATAATTTTTTTACATTTGAACCCTAAAATATTAGAGCCAGTCTAAAATGTTATAAAAAATAGCCCTGTGGTTGAATCTAGCCCATAGGATTTAGGTTGTCAATGCCTAATCTAGAGAACAAGCAATTTTTTGGATAGGGTTAGTTGAAGATGATGGAATACAACTTGGGAATGTATCTAGGTCCTCTCCTGTAAGAAGTGTCAAGGGCTATGATGTTCAGCTGCCTCTATTATAAGTGGAATGATAGGTACAAAGATTTGAAATAGTCATAAATTCCAAGTAGAAGTAAAGTATTTCATTTTGAAAAGTTTGTATTATATATTTACCACAAAATAACATAATATTTAAATAGCAACTCAATGCTTAACAAAAACTTACATTCTAAAGGCATAATATAGTTATGATCTTTAATTAAGAGATGTAATTCTAGAAATGTAACTAATTTTTGCTAATTCTGAATACTGATATCTGTGAACTAAGCAACTATACAGAGCACAGCAATTTGTGATACAAAAACCATGCTTGAATAATTGTCATCTTGGTCTTCTAAATATGTACTATTCCTAATGTCATATCAATTACTCTATTTTAAATAGTCTGAAAAAATAAGTTGAATTTAAAAAATGTAGCTCTAAAACAAAATGATCACTCATTAATAAAAAATGAAAAAGAAATACAAAATGGATACATGAACATCAAAATATTTTAATGAAATATAATATATAATATATACATATACATACATATCATAAGCTGTCAAATACCTCCATTTGTTATAATGTAGACTAATTAGATACAAAATGTACTTTTCTATTTATTTTTCTTTTTTATTTCTTTTTGGCCAGCTTAGCCCACCCTGAAGGTGTGGCTGGCATGGCAGGTCATGCCAAGGATCCTTGTTCCTGCCTAAGCTTATCTAAGCAAATGCTTCAGACCGCTGAGCTATGTCACTGACCCCAGAAAATGTACTCTTTTTTTTTTTAATACAAGCATTTTATTCAGAACTAAGATTTATAGGATCTATATCAGGTATAGTGTTGAACTGAAGTCCCATTTCTGTGAAATTATCAGTTTTTAACAATGTTAAAATTTCTTTTTTTTCTGATTTAGAAAGCAAATATATGTGACTCTGTCCTGGAGGACATTTATTTTTTTCTGCGATAAAGCTGAGGATGGCTTGTCACTAATAGAAATGTTTGCTGCAGAAAACTGCCCACACAAAGGTGTCCACAACTGCCTATCAGAAACAAAGTACCACTCCTGAAAATGCCACATTAATGTAGCATAAAATAATGCAATTCAATCTCTAAGCAGGTATGACACTGACGAGAAACAAGCAGAGTTACTTTTCCATCATTTGTTCAACGAGCTCTATGATATTTACTTTATGATGAAATTGTTATTTTATTACACAAGCTGATTCATTCATTTATAAAACTTGCCATTTCATTTCCCTTATAAACTGTATTGTGCCATCTCAATTAAGGAAAAAATGTGTGATAAATAAGACATTTCCATACATTAATATGTTCAAATGATAGACACAAATATTTTTGGATCATATGCTTTGATATGAATAGTAAATGAGCTTGCTCTGGCTTAGATTAATGACAGAACAAATGAAAAGGCATATGGTGCTATCTGTAGACTGATGATAAGGCTACTGATAAATTGCACTTTTATATGGAGCCTATAATATGCATAATGTTATCAAGATACAGTGTTGAAATGCACTTAGTAACTACTAAGTTTTTTTAGATGTTAATACTTTTTTGTCATATAGCCAATAATAACAAATTGAGTTTAAAGTTGGCATGTCAAAAGCATTGAAAAATGTATTCAACAAAATGTCATGTCATTTCTATTTATTTAAGTAGAAATTATGTACATATAAAATATACGTTTATATTTATGAACAACTGATGAAGACCTCCCTATGTACCACACAATGAATTTCAATACAGGGTTACCAAATAATGAGTACATATTGACTGAAATAGTCTGAATTATATGTTATAATATGTACTCACATTTTAAAAACACACATTCAATACATGAGCCAAATTTTCCATGAAATGAAAGCATCTATGTGGAAATTTTAAAAGTTACAAATGTAGTAGCGTTGCAAAATTTCATGAAATATAAAATTGTTATTTTAACTATTGCTTTTCATTACTGAACAAGGAAGAGTTTGAATGTAGTAACTCATTACTGTTTCCAAATATTTCATGCTTTTCTACAGTATTTATTGAGAGACAATTCCACAATGACTGCTCAGTGTTGTGAACATCTTGACTGGCTTTTTTCTGAACAAACTTTTCACGGCTATTTTTAGAGAAGTCGGCCACAGAGGCAAAGCCTGGTGGAGAAAAGAGCCACTGTGTTCCATGTCTGGAACACTGAAGCTATGTCTTGCTCTGGAGCAAGAGGCAGGCATTTTTTACTGCCCACTACAAAAGATTCCAATAGCTGAAAACTCAGCTTTCTTTCATTTAATACTACAAAGTGTATGCAAAGGTTGTTTGTTTGTTTTTGAGACAGAGTCTCACTGGATCATTCAGGCTGGTTTTGAACTCACTCCGTAGCTCCAGGAAGTCTGGAACTCACAGGAATTCTTCTGCCTCAGCCTCCTGCATTTGGGGATTAAAGCCCCATTTAAATACCTTTATGTAGCTGCCACCAAAGCCAGCTACATGAAGGTATTTAAATGGAGCTTTCTGGATTTCCACCTGAGTTGTGAGGTAAAGAAAGCTGACATAAAGAGTGTAGAGACCATTCTGTGGCTGTGTAGTAAGAAGCAATGTCCTTTGCCTCTGCCCATTAAATCTAGTGTTTCATGAGAACATCTGTTAAACTTTTCAAGCTAAGAGCTTAACTTGAAAAATGAATGGAAATCTCAGATCCTTCACAGGACTGACTTCGGCAAGTATGGGACACTCACAAAGACAAGATTTTCAAGCAAAGGATAATGAAATTGAACTCCAGGTTTGGAGGAAACTGTTGACATCTGTTCCTGAATACTCTTTTCAAAGTATAAGATGTGTGTGAAAGGATAAAGTCATTACTGTTAATGAGTGAAATGAATGCAGAGAAGAGACACCTCTGCACTAATAGTTTGGTTGGATTTGAACTCAGGGTTATGTGCTAGACATTGGCAGGAATCAACTTCAATGTCAACAGCTCAAGACTCAAACCTGACTTGCAGATCCTGTTTGATGGCAGAACTGAAGTTTGTTCTTGTAGCTGTACTAGCAGTCCATATCATTTTATTAAAGATTGTATTAATTTATTAATATTATTTCTTATTGTTTTTGCTTTTTAGATGTAGAAAGAGTGAATTTTAGAAAAATATTTTTGAAATGAATACATAACATGAGATTAATAATAGATTGCACACTGTAAAAAATTATTTACAAGGGCCCAGCTCAGTGGATTAAAGTGTCTTCTTAAATGGATTGCAGTGGCTGGGGTTTCATCCATGGCCTGATGTGCCAGCCCCATCCCCAGGGCTTGCTGAGACAGGGATTGAGACTGGGCATGGTAGAGCAGGCCTGTAATTCTAGCACTTGGAAGGCTGTAAACAGGAGGATCACTACAAGTCCGATCTATGCAGTGAGATCCTGTACACCCTGTCCAAATAAATAAATTACAAACTTAAATGAGTATAACAATATAAATTGTCTAAGACAAACATGGCTTTTCTGCTGGTGGACACAGCGGAAGAAGCATCATCAGTCTCTCTTCCGTCTGCTGTCATGTCTAAGTCAGAGTTTCCCAAGGAGCCCGAACATCTGAGAAAGATCTTCGTCGAGGGCTGAGCTTCAAAACAACTGATGAGAGTCTGAAGAACCATTATGAGCAATAGGGAACACTGACAGACTTGTTCAGTGGCAATGAGAGACCCAAACACCCAGCCTTCCAGGGGCTTTGGGTTTGTCATGTCATTGTGGAGGAGGTGGATGCAGCCATGAATGCAAGGCCACACAAAGTGGATGGAAGAGCTGTGGAACCAAAGACAGCTGTCTCAAGAGAAGATTTTTCAGACCAGGTGCCCACTTAACGGTGAAGAAGATCTTTGTTGGTGGCATCAAAGAAGATACCAAAGAATATTACTTATGAGATTATTTTGAAAAAATTGAAGTGATTGAAATTATGACCAACTAAGGCAGTGGGCAAAAAGAGGGGCTTTGCTTTTGTAAACTTTGATGACCATGATTCTGTGGATAAGATTGTCATTCAAAAATGCCACACTGTAAAGGGCCACATCTGTGAAATGAGTAAGTCCTGTCAAAGCAGGAGATAGCTAGTGCTTCATCTAGCCAAAGAGGTTGAAGTGGCTCTGGAAATGTTGGGGGTAGTCATGGAAGTGGTTTTGGTGGCATTTACAGTTTTGGTTGTGGATGAAACTTCAGTGGTCAAGGTGGCTTTGGTGGCAGCTGTGGTGGGTGTGAATATGGTGGCAGTGGAGATAACTACAATGGATTTGGTAATGATGAAAGCAGTTATGGAGGTGGTGGAAGCTATAATGAATTTGGCAATTACAACAGTCAGTCTTCAAGTTTTGGACCCACAAAGGGAGGAAACTTTGGAGGCAGAAGCTCCGGGCCCTATGCTGATGGAGGCCAATATTTTATCAAACCATGAAATCAAGTTGGCTATGGTGACTCCAGCAGCAGCAGCTATGGCAGTGGCAGAATGTTTTAAACACTTCCAGGAAACAAAGCTTAGCAGGAAAGGAGAGTCAGAGAGGTGACAGGGAAGCTACAGGTTACAACATATTTGTGAAATCAGATTAGCACAGTGGTGGCAGAGTGCAGCTGCTGCAAAGACATATTTTAGACAATACTCATGCATATGGGCAAACAACTTGGGGACTGTATTTGTGACTAATTGCATAACAGGTTATTTTACTTTCTGTTCTGTGGAAAGTGTAAAGCATTCCAAGAAAGGGTTCTAATGTGGACCTCTTTTTGCACCCAGGCTGTTGATTGCTAAACGTAATAGTCTGATCATGACACTGAATAAATGCATCTTTTTACTAAATGTGCTGTTAGTCTACTCTGAAGCCATCTTGGTAACATCCCCAGCAAAGTTAGAATTCCTTCAGGGTGATGCCAGGTTCCATTTAAATTTTCTTTACAATTGCTTGGTTCAAGAAGTCATTGTCTTCAGAAACCTTGGAGTAGATGAACTGACAGTTATTGTTGTGACTTCTGAATTTAAACATTGAAAAGATTACCCAAGCAAATATTCAGCTACTTGGTTGTAAAAATGATTGTTGGCAGTCTTTGAATGCTGGTACCAGATATAGTGACAGATGGAATTGAAGCCGTGTATCATCCATTATCATGTGTAATCAATTTACTTCTCTTAAATGGAAAAAAAATAAAATAAACTTGAAGAAGAGCTTAAAGATCAGTCATGTTCACTCTGTGCCAAAATCCAGAAAGTTACATTCATATAATTAAAATTCTCAAAGTAGAATGGGGTGAGCAACAAGTATTTAAAGATCTAAAATTTCTGAATTTAGTTAAAATTATAGCATGGTATTTCCAAGAAAAATAAACCTTTTGCACAAGAAAAATGAATAAAAACATACCAAAATACACCAAAGATGAAATTGTCCAAAACTAACTGTAAAGAGAAAAATCATATACATTGAAAAAAAATTAACTATGGAAGAACAAAATTAAATAGAATCTTATAGCACATTAGAAAATAAAAGAGCAAGTGTGTAAGAAACTAGTCTTATTCCAAAAGACTGAAAGAAAAGATCTATCCACATTGAATTTTATACTCAGCAAACATACTATTCAAAATTAAAAGTAAAATATTTTCCGGGCATACAAACTCAAAATATTGTAATACCTCCATAATAGCATATAGAAAATAACAAAGATTATAATCCAGAAGGCAAGAGAAGTTGATATCTGGTCCTGGATGAAGAATAAGAGCTCTCAAATTGTTGTTATGCAGGACTATGTAAAATATACTTATATTACATGAACCCATTTAAAGGGTCATTGAAGGTGTC
>PVKA01052868.1:0-11501 GCA_004027165.1 Ctenomys sociabilis
TCTCTTTCCTTTATACATACATACATACACATATATATGAAAAAATACATGTATATCCCGCCATAAGATTGGTACTGTTTCACAGAAATCTTCAATGACCTTTTAAATAAGGGTTCACCAAATATATTTTATATAGTCCTGCACAACTATCACTTTGAGAGCTCTTTATTGTTCATCCAGGAGCATACTGCAACTTCTCTTGCCTTTTGAATTATGTTCTTTGTTACTTCTTATATTCTACATCTGCAGGTATTAAAATATTTCAAGTTTGTATAATTAGAAAATATTTTACTTTTAGTTTTCAAAGGCATGTTTGCTAAGTATAAAATTCAAAGAGGATAGATCTTTTTTTATTCTGGCAGTCCTTTAATTAGTCTAGTTTCTTACACACTTGGTCTTTTTTCTCTCTAATGTGGAATAAGATGCTATTTAATTCTGTTCTTCCATAGCTACTATTTTTAATGTACATACTTTAACCATTTTTTTCTTCATAATAAGTTTTGGACAGTCTCATTTTTGTGTATCTTGATATGATTTTATTTAAATTTCTTGTGCAAAAGGTTCATTTTTCTTGGAAATGTGGTATTATAAGCTGAACCAAATTCAGCAATTTTAAATCAAGAGATATTTATTGCCTACTCCTTTCTATTTTGAGAATTCTAATTATGTGAATATAAAAGAAAGGAGCAGTTATTGCTTACAATTTTTGTTTTAACTCCGACTATTTTCTTCTCTTGAATTTCTTATAACTTCTTAGTTATTGTTTTTTTCAAATCAAATCTTATATGTTTATATCTGGCAATCTCAAAAGCTAATTTGCACATAGCACCATGTAATACAGCAACCATTGTTGGATTCTTATTACTTCGTTTAGTGAAATGTTGTATCATGTATAATGTTTTCTGTCACTATTTTGTATTCTTTAAAAATAATAGTAAAAAGTACAAACAAAAAATAAAAATAAAAAAGCAAAGTACTTACTTGTTCTCTGTATCAGATCTGATATAATTCAAAGCTGAAAAGAGCTTCTCATAAGCATAACTTGATCCAAACAAAGTAAGAAAAGCCATCCCAAGTGCAGGGCTTTGCCTTAAAATCACCCTGCAGCCAGCTCCACCCTGAGGACCGCACTTCAGAGCCACCAGCCCTGCTGCGCATTGCCATTCCTTCACTATCTCCTCTAGTACTCCCAAAGCTCACAAAATCTACCTTTCTAAATAGAGCTTTCTTGAAATTCTAGCATCTCCACTTCCAGATTTACAAAATCTAACTAGAATAAGCAGCAAAGTTCAAGCTCTTTAAATGTGGTAGTACCTGAAAAAGTAGGAAAACATGGGGTTGACTCCATCTTATGGAACTGTGAAAATCTGTTACTAAAATTCTCATGTATTCACATGGGAAACACTTGAAAGAATCAACAACTGAGATCAACTCTTCTTGAGGAGTTTCTGCACATCAATAGAAATTGTCAACAGAGTGAAAAGACAACCCACAAATTTCAAAAAGTCTTAACTAATATGCACTCAGACAAAGTTCTGCTCTCTAGAATATATGAAGAACTAAGATATATTAGGCCCTCAGATTTAAAGACTCAATCCAGAAATGGGCATCTGAGATGAATACACATTTCTCAGAGGACAAAATTAAAGAAATGAGTTGCTCCACATTGCTAGCCATCCACAAAATGCAAACTGAAGCAACACAGAAATAGCATCTCACTCCAGAAAGAATGGCTATCATAAAGAAATCAACCAACAACCAATATTGGAGAGGTTGTGGGGAAAAGGGAACACTTCTCACTGCTGGTGGGAATGTAGACTGGTGCAACCATTGTGGAGATCAGTGTGAAGACTCCTCAAAAGAGTAGGACTGGAAATCCCATTCAAGCCAGGTATCGCCCTACTGAGAATTTTCCCGGAGGAACTAAAAACATCATATCATAGTGACATATGTGTACCTATGTTTATAACAGCACAATTTGTGAGAGCCAAATCTTGGAAACAACGAAGATGTTGATCACATGAGGAATGGTATAAAAAGATGTGGTATTTCTATATAATGGAGTATAACTCAGCTATTAAGAATGACAAACTTAAAGCATTTATATTGAAGTGGATGCCACTTGAGCATATATACATGAGTGAAATAAATCAGACACACATGTGTAAATATCATATAGTCTCCCTAGTATAAGAAGTAAAAAGAAGAAATACAAATAGAAATGTACAACAACAACTAAAAAGAATTGAGCCAGATAGGGCAAACTGAATGGCATTTGCTGCAGGGTACTAACCAGATTCTCTTCTGGATGGTAACAACCTAAGTTCACAGATCAAAAATTGGAGAAATAGAAGGACCACAAGGCCAACCAACATTTTGGCCTAGACTTTCATGGTCAGTGAAGACTCAGGACATAGGAGAACCTGTATAGTAACATCATGGAACTCAGTTGTGCCCCAAATTTACGAGTCACATGGAGAGAAAACTTTCTGTCAGGCTCTCATAGAGAGCAAACTGGTCAAGGAATGGCCATGACTCATCCACATGGCTGACAGAGACAAAGGATCTACAGAGTAAGGTATAGGATTACAAGATAAACCCTGAGAGGACTTGACTGACCTCATCAGATACAAAAACTACATTTTTTGTTACATAGGTCTTGCTTTATCTTGGTCATAACCATCCAGCAGAAAAGTATAAAAATGAGATATAGAAAATAAGGCCATAATAATAAGTTGAGCTGTAAATGGGTATAGTCAACAACTTGTTCAGATAACTCACTAATATTATGGACTGCTGGACTGTGTTTGATTGTATCTCTGAGTTCAGGCACTTATAATTGTTGAATGTAACTTATAAAATATAAGCAATATAATTTCATGCTCAAAAAATAAATGGGAAGAAAAAGCATTTCAATAAGTGTGAGTAGAAATTGTGTAAAGGGTAGAATTATCATCTTTTCTGCCTTTTGCTTTTTTATGTTTTCTATAGTGAATGTTCTGTAATGAGAACATTCAATACATTTTATTTAGCAGCTGAATGATGTCACTGAACGCTTCACAGCAACAAAGAACATCAACTGGAAATTTCTCCAAATGAAGAAAGATGAAATTCTTAAACAGTTCAGATTTATTTCCACAGAGGCTTTATGAGCTCCAAAAACCTCACTTTGATAAATCTTGAATTTCTGTAACGTTCTCTGGCATCTGCCTCAATTCGAGTCCTCTCCCACAAGAAGAAAGCCAAACACGCTCGGGGCAGGAGTGGAGAGGCTCACTCCACGGCAGCTTTCAGATGCTCGAGGACCACAGTGCCTCTTCTGGCCACCAGCTCAAGCATTGCCCTGGCTGCCCCGAACCAGGCGAAGCACTGCCGCACTGTGCAAAAGGCACTTCTCCTTTGTCTGCCTTGGTGTTGTTTTGTGAAAGCATGAAACCACCACCCCCACCCCAAAAAAGCAGGAGCCCTCCAAGATCAATAATTGGACAAGCTCCAGGAAAGAAATGGGAGGAAATAGCTGCCAGGGCAAAATGCAAAGTCAGAACTGATCTAAAGAAGCATTCCATCACAGTCTGCACGGAAAGCTTGAAGAATTGGTGAGGGGTGGCGCACAGCCTGCCGGCCTGGAGAACTGCCGCCCGACGCAGCATTTAATTATGGCCCAATGCCCATATCTGTTAGAACAGTTTAAATTATTGTTATTATTTGGGAGGAAGCACTATGAACAACAGCAAGTCTAGCACAAAAGCCAAAATCTGTATGGAAGATTTTCCTTGCCTCTGGGTCTACTTGTCTAAATCAAAGAACTAAAGAAAGACTTCCTTATAAAATTACCCAGAGAGCCTGGGGAAATGGGGAGCGCCTTCCACTGGCTGGGCACACAGCACCAGCTTACAGGGTCACTCACAGCCCGGTGGCGGGAGCTGTGGCCAAACGTGGTCAGGGTAGCAACAGTAGGCCCATGGGGGAGGAGACGGCTTCTGAAGAGGCCTGTGAATAACATATGGTCAGGACACTGGTGCAACATGACAGAAAGAGAGGACAGGTGCTCAAGGTCTTGTGCATCTGTAAATGTTCCCTTCCTAGAAGTAGATGAAGGTGGTTTTCCCACTCTTCCAGATTTACTCCCATACAAGATTGGCTGTGACCATTGCTACTTACTTTTGATGCACTAAAACCTACAGTTGTGCTTACTCATAAGTTTTTCTAAGGTGTCACCCACTGAACTAGACACAAACAACTTTCAATCTTCCTCCAGGGTCTTGTATCTTATTCAAGATCATAAAAGGAAAAGTTTTAATACAGGGCTCATGCCAACATCCTCCCCACAATGGACAAGAAGAGGATGACATATTTTGTAGAAAATCCTCTCACAAACCATGAAGCTCTTTCTGAGGAAGAGACTTCAGATATAGTTTCACTATTTGGGTAAACAATGTTCAACTTTATTTCTTGCTAATTTCAATAACAGTAAATTAAATTTTAATATTAGAGATTTTAATTCACTATTCATAACTGCAATTCTTTTTAGTTTTCACTAAAAAGCTTTTTCTTTGTAATAAGAAACCAAACTATCTCACACATATTAGTGAATGAATACATTTAGTCACTTAATTATAAATTTATCACCTCTTATGGCTCCATGGAGTGAAAAGTTATCAGACTGGTTTAAGATTTGAGATTGCCAATACTAGATGAGAAGTAAATTACCTAGACATCTGAAGGATAAAACAAAATATGACTCATATTACTTTACAACAGCAGGTAAGGAGAGGAAAGCCGGGCAAATGGAACACATGCGCATGTGTGGCAGGGCAGGGCTCTGCTCTCTTGCTCACTCAAGTGAATGAGCAAACCCAGGACGCCTACTGAGTGCCTGAGATAGGGTAGCACGGTGTAGGTAGTCAGAACTAAACAGTGAAAACTAAATCACACTGTCTCCCCTCCCGGCACTGTCTCCTTTAGTAGCAAGAAAACTGCTACTTCCCCACTGGATGCTCAGATTTCAGTCACTTTATGTGGCTCGGAACGAGAAAGTCTGATTCCTAATGTTGTCTCTAAGGACCATGGTCTTAATGCTCCTCTGAAAAACCTAACAAAATATGTCATCAGATGATCTCCAATACCTCCTTAAGTTATAAAATTCTGTAATTTTGTGTTCTTTCCCAACTAAGATAAAAATATGTTTTGGGTCAATAGAGTGTGTATGGCCAGAAAATTCTCCACCGTTAGACAAAAGCCAGCAACCCCAAGTGCAATCAGTGCAGGGAAGGGCAGGACAGTCCTTACGCTGTGAGCAAGGCTGGGGTGGCATCTCGGGTGGCATCTCGGGGCGGCATTAGGCAAAGCTCAGGGAAGGAATCAGCCGCTGACTGCAGCCATTGTGAGCATTCCTCAGGGCCGTCAAGCAAATTGCAGAGAGAAGGATCCAGAGATCCGCTTCCAAAAACAACAATGGTCACCACAGTGCTGACCAGGTAATCTTTGCAACATAGGGCAAAGGCGTTTCTAAAACACAGACTCGCGGGGGGCGTTCGCAGCAAGCACACTTCTTCCGACGGTTAATCTGGGGTTATCCCATTAAATAATATAAATACCAAACACATTGGATATTGGTTGTGGCAGCTGTATGAAGATACACTGATTTTCAGCGGGTCTGCCTGTTTTCCAGTTCCTTACAGAAAACTGAAAAATATCACAGAATTCATGTCTCATATAGATGTGGGCAAACCTCACTATTACAAATAATGCTTATAAAAATAAACTTAGAATTAACCGTGTTTCGATTATTGAGCAGTTTCATGAAAGAACCACACCACGTGGAGTTGATTTCAAAAGTGATTTCTAGTAGGTTATAATACAAATAAACCAAAGCCAGATCGGGCACTCTTACTCGCAGAGCCGCAGAAGCTCTGCGCGGGGTGTTCCAGGCGTCTGTTACCACCCTTTCCGTGGTGCTGACCATGTGCACCATAAATGACATCCTCATGATGGACTGGCCACCACTATCGCTCACTGATGGGGGTTCATCAAACATCAGTGTCTTCATGTGATTATTCTGTGTCCTCTCTTGCTCAAACGATCCCTTAGCTTGTTACCTACACTATGATTTGTGTTCTCCTCTGTATTTTCCCATGTAAAGCCCTCCCTGAATGAGCTAAGTATTCAAGCTCTCCAGGCTTGTGTTTCCTCATGTTTAACACGCAAATAGGGCTGGGGAGATGGCTCAGTAGAATACACACTTCCCTGGCAAGCACAAGGGGCTGAGTTCAATCCTCAGTTCCAAAAAAAAAAAAAAAAAAACACAAATAATAAAAGCTATGGCCTTAGAATTTTGTGAGGAATAATGGACATGAAATGATGATGGTAGTCTAACAAAACAGGCCTTCTCATTCCTGCTTTATGGTGGAGAAAACTGAGTTATAAAAGGCAGAAATAATATTCTCAAGTTTACACAAAAAGTTACCTGTGAGGTACTGATGAAGGCTGCCTGGGCATTGCATTATATCCCTTTACCAATAACATATTTTCACCCTGAGTCAGGATTTTAATAGGGCTATAATGCAGTCACTTGCAACTCTTAATTGAAATGGGCATGGCTGGCAGCCATGTAAGTTGCTAATTCTAAGTAAATTACAGTGATTTTGCACTTAAAAAAAAAAGGAGCAAGTAGGACAGAAGTTTAATACACCAGTGTTATGTATCATAACCATAAATATAATTTGCCTTATCCTACAGAAATCACAATATGGCTAGCAAAAGACACGACGGGAGAGGACTGAAGAACTTCCAGGTCCGGAACTTGCAAATGCTTCCAGCACTGGCACAAGGGCTGGAAGTGAGCTGGGGTGTGCAAGCGCTGTCGTTCACCAACACAGAGGATTTAAAAAAAAAAACTTGAAAAACAAAAGTTATAAAACATATCTTTTATCAAAAAGCCTATTAAACTGTGTCTGAAATGCTTTTCTGAACAAAACTGCTCCTCATGAAGTCATATGTCAAAGTGTTCACATTTTATTTGAAGTAAGATTTTGATCACAAGATATACAATTTTTGAAGACAACTCAGTTTACTGAGGCTGTATCAGTGCCTGGCCACAGATGCAATCAATGAATTCATTCTTTTAAAAAAGTAGGGATGTTAACTCTCCTCATTTTACTAGTAGTAATAATATGAAACATGTCACACACACACATAGACACACACACACACACACACACACACCCTTCCCTATGGCTAAAACTGATTTTCACTTCTTTATTTTTTCTCAATGGTTCTCTATCAAAAACTGATCATATGATTCCCAAAGATCAATAACTCTTGGAGAAAATAAAGTCTAATACCTAGATAGTGATTTTCAAATACAAAACTAAAAATACTGATTAGCATAATGAAAAAAATGAAAGCATTCATGATAGCTCTAAGGACTTCCATCTACTAAGAAGATTCATACTTTCAAATAAAGCTATTACCAAGGCAATATAGGAGAAAAAGATACTGGCTCCCCTGTCAGAGCTAGTACAGCCAACACCACACAAGCTAGGAGGGAAGAGCAAGGTGCTCAGTAGAGAGAGACGGCCAAGGTGAAGAGAGGAGCTCTGAGTTGAGCTGCGGCTCCCTCCTGCTGACCGTGTCTGCTCAGAACTTGGGAAAAGGTCAGAGCGTACCAAGAACCATTATCTACATCTGCTGAAAACTTGCCTGGTGTACTCACCATCCTGGAGCTGGGCTTTGTACTACAGTGTCCCTTAAAATAATACAGATCATACTGTTAGATGCCTTAATATCGTCCACTGTTCACGACAAGTTGAGAGTGGACTGACAGGCTGGGGACAGGCTTCTGCTCCTTGTGCTACAGGCATGTGGGCCATGATGTCCTTTTGCCTATGAAGAATGAAGCTGAAAATTCTGCTGACAAATGATTTCCCAAAGATGGAGCCCTGCTCCCCCGCATTTCCACCCACCCGAAATCATCAAGTGCCTGTGAGCTCTGCCCGTCGAGAAGCATGCTGAGCTTCACAATATTTAAAAAGTGGCTGTATGAGTTTCAGTTGAAGGCAAAGTCACTCTTCTGGAGATGCAGAAACCCCCCTCCCCCCTACCTCCTTCTACCTTTCCCCTCCCCATCCCCCTCCCTTTCCTTCTCTCTCTCCCTCTCCTTCCCTCTATAAATAACATATAACATTGTGGATTTTATAACATATATATTCTGCAAAGAATAATTTGGCATCAGTACAACTAAATATACAAAAACATTTCTGGCTTGAGCATATTTTGATGGTACATTATGCACTTATGCAGTGCACTAGTGTTTGGAACCACCAGTGGTCGTGGCTTGAACCTAGATGGCCACCAAGCCTCGTGCTCACAGGTATGCTCTTGCGAGAGGGCTTGGTCATGGGTGTGTGATGCTGACTCAGTCCCGTGCTGGGATGAGCACAGCTATGGTGTGGCTGAACGGCTTTACAAGGGGGAATCTCCACTCTGGGGTGGGTGGCACCAGCCTAAAGGCTCGTTGCCTGGGTGGAATAAAAAGGGACAGAAAGAGAGCAGGCTTGGTGCTTCCTGCCTGCCATGCCATGGACCATGCTCCTTTGCCATGTCATTCTGCCCTGCCTTCTGCCTTGAAGCCATGGACTAAAACCTCTACAAACTGAGCTAAAATACATCTTTCCTCCTGGAACCTGGAGGCTTTGGCTATTTTGTCCTAGCAGCACCAAAGACAGCAGTGGTCATCCAATATCTAAACAGGACAAGGACTGCCTGCTAAATATAAAGCAAATTACTCACTGGACACTTGAAGTACTGCTGTTGAGGGCAACACTGGTTACACAAGGCAGTCCTCAACCTCCGTCGTGTAACTTCTACCCATCACCTGAAGGACTGGAGTTTTGTTAGAATGTGGGGTACTGCAAACATGGAGTCTAACTCACATCAGGGGATGGCTAAACCACATCCACAGGGCTTCTGAGCACCGTGTTCCTGGGCAGACTGGTCGGGTGGTCCATGACAGAAGCACAGTGAATGGCTACGCTGCGCTGCCTGCCACAGGACACACCACACCTGTCTCCAAGGGATCCTTTTGTCCATAAGCCTTCCCTCCCCCTCCTTCAGCATAGCAGATGTGTCCCTGGAGGAGGCACATGGCTGCAGCAGACACCACAGAAGTCACATGGAGCTTTGCAGGCTCCCTGACAGCTCCACTCACCAGCCTGCCCTTTACTGACTCACGTTCCTCTTCAGGTTTGGCTTTGGAACTGAATCTCCAACTCTGTGCTCTCCTCAGATTCCCTCAGAATCCCACATGTCTCCTTCTGCACCATGCAGAGGCCGAAGCTCATTATCCACAGCAGCTGCAGAGCGAGATTGCCATCCTTCTTAGGCCTCTTGACTAAAGCAGTTCTCTTTACCTTTGTCATCTTGCAACTGCTCTTGGAGACAGATGAGGCACCCAGCATGCTCTATTTCCATAAAATTTACATATTATTAGTAGGAACACAGACCAGTATCTGAAAGATGGCATTGAAGAAAATTCTGTTCATATTATACAACCTAACTGTACTAGGAGATCTCACTAGTCACTGTTCTCTTAAAGCAATCCCTTTTATCTCACCTGAAAGAAGTGATTTCTCTATATTATTTATCTATATAAGATTTTTATGATCTACCACTGTGGGAATGTCCTTTGTCAGACTGAATGACACTGTGAAATGACAACACTGTCAAACTCAGCCAAGATTCACTGGAGCCACAATAAAATACCATGTCTTGCGAGACTATTATAGTACAAAAAAGACTTAGACTTAAGTTTAACGAGATTCTCCCACTGCATGCATTGGTCAAAAGGAACCTGCTCCTTCCTGCCAATCGGGGACTCCCAGCTGGAGGCCTTTCCCACCTTCTCTGCGATCTATCGGTGCACTGGCAAGGAGCGCCCCACTGGGAACCAGTGGAGACTGCTTATTTCTCGGACCGAATGCAGTGTACGATGAAGCAATGCGCTGCTCTATGATATTTCAGTACTTTTCCTTTACCCTGACTTCAAATACTTCCTTTATCTCTCTTTCTATAATGACATTCCTGCTCAGATTTCTGGCTTCATCCTGAAACTTGCATAAATTTCTTATTACAACTCCTTTAGGACACCCAGTTCCAAGCCTTTTCCAGTATTTGTTGTCGCCATGAGAATTTTGAATTAAAAATTTGAAGAAGTCAAACATGGTGACACACCTACCAGCGCTTGGGGCGACTGGGGACACAGGAGCCTGGGTGACCCCGCAACTTCGGCTCTGACTCAAAATAAAAAGCAGAAGGTGCTTAGCAGCAGCGCAAAGGCCCTGGGTTCAAGCCCCAGTGCTGAAAAAGAAATTTAAAAAACAGCAATGGAATTAAGCTTTGTTATTACTTTCATACAATATATATTTTCCTTTCCATATAAAAGCACACATGGCCCAACTCAAACAAAAAAAAAAAAGATAAAAAACTGCAGTAAGACACAAAGTTAACTAGAGAACTGAGATGCCTTCTTAACATCTAGAATGACTAAATTTACTACAAAAACAGAATAGAAAGTTGACAAGTTAAAAAAATTGTATTCTAATTATTCTTTTCTAGGTTAGTTGCTTGAGACTTTACATAATCACACGATCTACCAATTCTTGTTGAACAGAGATTTTAAAATTAGGGGCAGAACCCCTGGGGAGGTGGAAGGACAGAGCAGCACTCACGTGCCTGCACGTCACACCAGCTGCAACCAAGCTGGAAAGCCTTCCCCAGTGGTCCATTTAGGCAAGCCAATCCAAAGCCTTTTCAAATATATAAGGTGGTACCTCTGTAAGTACAGAGATACTTCTCTTTCATTTCTTGATTTGTCACAGGCAGCCTTGTTTCCGTTGACTGATAGGCCCACATTCTTTATTTTATATTTGGTCTGCAGACTGTTACTGTCAGAGAAAGGCTAATTTGAGTCTCATTAGAAATGTCTTGCCCATCTGAGGAGAAAAGTTAAGTGTGACCTTTAATATTTACATTTTTAAAAAATGGGTCATGCATGTATGTGACTGGGGCTCATGTCTGCCCCTGTCCAGGTGAAATGCAGACTCAGACATGCTTTTGCTACCTACAATGAAGTGGAAAGGTGGCTACTTAAAATAGAATCCATTTTGCATATTCTTACATGTATATGAGCATATACAAATGAAAAATGTGTGTTTCTTTCTTAGAATGAAGAAAAGTGGTAATGTACGTAAAAATAAAATAGTCAATTTAATTAAAGGAAGGAATAAATTTCTGCAATGTACTGTTCTGAACTCAACGTTCTCAACTGTAATTGAGCATCATAATTACTATTAGAATAGAAACACTCCAGGCAGTGCTTGAAGTGGATGATTGGCTGCTAAGACGGGAAGCAGTCATCAACATTGCTAGAGGGATGGGGTCACCAACGTTGCTAGAGGGATGGGGTCACCAACGTCGCTAGAGGGTCGGGGGTCACCAACATC
>PVKA01052869.1:0-11498 GCA_004027165.1 Ctenomys sociabilis
AAGGAAGGAAAGGAAAAAATTATTGGAAGTGTTGTGATGTTGGGGAATAAATTGTTGTGTCACCAGCTACGTACACACCCTTGTGTTAGGTAGAATTATGATTGCTACTGTCCTTATTTGGAGATTAAACATAAAGAGATATGTTTGGGTGTGATGCTGACAAAGTGTGAATTGTGATCCCTAATCCTGATGTATCCTGTGATTCTTAATTCTGATGGATGAGGAAATGCCTAACAGATTAGTAAAGGATGCTCCTGCATATATCTGGGTAGGTCACAGTCAGGGCCTTTGTTTCTACATATATTCCTTGGCCCCTTCCTCTGTGCCACTGTTTCCCTGCGCTGCTTCCTGATAGTCCTGAACTAAGCAGAAATGTTCCCCACAGACATCCCTCCTGAGATATGTTCCTTGGCCCTCCCTCACTTTTAATTTCCTAAAATTGTGCTAAATTAAATCCTTTCTTCTACAAATTATAAGGCTTGTGTATTGTGCCTCAGTTACAGGAAAAGGAACACACTCCCAAAGCTACAGATCTCCAGCACTTGTTCAACCACAGAGATTTTTTTCTCCATAGTTTTCTGATTCTATTAACACTGATGCTCACATTATCACTCATGAGACTGTCATGAACTCTGGCTCCCAGTGATACTTTCAAAATATATTGCTATTTCAATGATGTTGACCATCTATTCAAGCCTTAGCCAGAATGTGCAAGAAAGCATGAAAAAAATTACAAATATTTTACATTTATTCTAACTTTACCATTTATACTAATAATACGTAAGTGTAAAATAACACCTTTTCAATTGTAACTGCTATTGAACATTGTAAGTCCCTAACTGTCGAACAAATTCCATTCCTGGAGATCTGTTGGTAAGTGAGATTTATTTGTATCTGAAAAGATTTTTACACAGTAAACCTGTGGAAGCTCACAACTTAATTATTCAAAATCAGGAATTTACTGTACATTTGCAAAAATATTATTATATTTTGGATCAAAACTGTCCTTGAATGGCTCATGTGTTCAAAGGTGATTTTGCAGTGTATTAGATTTGGGGGTACCAACTTCATCAATGGATAACTTCACTGATGAATTTAATAGCTCAGGGGTCTTATTGGGTTGCAAAGTGTAATTGGATGAGACAATGTCACGGCTACTTTTCTCTTATGCAAAACAGAGCATCCAACACTAAAAATTATGAGGGGAAATATTTATTTAACTCACAATTTTTAGAAGTTTCAGCACATAATTGGCTGGTCCAAAGGCAGGGTAGAAGATGGCAGGGGGCAACAGTTCATGGTGGAAGGAGACAGCAAAAGCAACAAGGGAGCCCAAGTGAAGCCTCTTTCTTTCCCTTTTATTGTATCCAGTCTACTGGGATTAGGGCAGTGCCAATCTAATCAGTGGACTGACCCAACAATGCCCAACATTGCTCCAGCACCCTTCATCCCAGCATTGCACTAGGAATCAATCACACACTCTAGATTCAGCCACCTCTGAAAACACCCTATGGCTGCAGAAGACTTCGGGGGACATCTAGACTCCAACCGTAACAGGCAGGTAACTGCAGCTTGGCTTCTAAGAGTATATCCTGTCCCCAGCTCTGTCTTTCTATTTCCTTGCTGCAGTGGTGAATAGCCTTCCTCTCTCACACCCTTCTGCTATGTTTCTGCCTTGGAGACATCTATTGACAGAAATTTCTAAAATGATGAGTCAAAATATACCTTTTTCTGCTCCAAGTTTGAATGTCAGATATTTTATTCCAAGCCATGGAAAAGCCAAATATGATCTCTTTCAAGGCTGACTTTGGCCTTCTACACACTAGCCCACATGATAATTTCAGAGCCCCATAAGCTATCCTATTCAAGAGAGAAATGTATGACTTAAGATGTATGACTTAAGATTGACATGACTTCATGATTTGGACTCCAGAAACACCTTCATGTGATAATGCCTTGGGCATTGCAGAAAATCCTTCAAGGACAAAGGTTCTGCCATCTTGTGGAGTACCTGAAATATGCTAGCAATCCTAAGAAGGAGATAGAATGACTGCCCTTGAGTGTTATAGTAGACAAGTAGAGTTTACACATATATAGGCTGACTCCTGAACCATCCACTATCTCAAGTGCCTGCAAATATCACTGAATATTAGCAAACCAGTGCACTTGTAGAAGCTCAATCCTGATCATCCTATGGAAGGATTATATCAGGAAGCAAGAAAAAAATCCATTGACTAGGCTCCTTCTTGGAACCAAGAGCCCAAGATTCAGTTTATAAATGATACCCCAAGCACAAATCCAGGAGCTCCTGAGGATATTTGGTTTAACCTACATATAATATAAAGGATTATATGGGATTCTTAAAAAGAATCCATGGCACTGGGGCATCCCATCAAGTATAACATCTGACAAATGACACTGCCAGCCACAGATTTTGCAAGGTAGAAAAGGAGGACTAAAAATGGCAAGAATGCTATTCTAATGATCTGAGTACTGCACCTTAATAAACACACTTGAAACTCATCCAAGTGATAATTTAAAAGAAACCTGTGCAGAAATAATTCCTTTGGGAAGTTACATATACTTGAGAGAATAAAAATCACCACAAAGGCTGACCATATAGCTCAACAAATTAAAGCACCTGCCTAGGCAGGTGCAGGGACCAGGATTTGATCCCCTATGTGCTGTGCTGAACCTGCCCCCACCTGAGACTGGGCATGGTGGCATGTGCCTGTAATTCCAGTACTTAGGAGGCTGAAAACAGGAGGATCACTACAAGTCCAATTTGTGTAGTGAGACCTTGTAGACTCTGTAGTAAAAATACATAACATACAAACAAACAAAAAGAATCACCACAGTATTAATTTCTGAATACTAGTGTAACAAAGTACAACAACTAAATGAAGTCTGAAATCAAGGGGTGAGCAGCATCAGTATCTTCTGAAACATGTGAAGGAAAAACCACTTAATGACTCTCCTAATTTCTGGTTGTTGCAGACAATCCCACTTATTCCATCACTTGTGATAACAGAACTCCAATCTCTGCTTTTATTGACCAATGGCACTCTCCACACACACACACACACACACACACACACACACACATATATATATATATATATATATATATATATATATATATATATATATATATATATATACCTGTGTCTGCATCTCTTCTCTCCAAATCAGAACCACTGTCATGCCAGATCAAGGGACATAATAATGTAGTATACCCTTAACTTGTTTATATCTGAAAAAAGTTTATTTCCTAAAATGATCCTTTTTATAAGGCTTCAGTGTATGCTTTGGGGGGATACAATTCAATTCAAATGAACACTGTTCTATGATTTGTTTACTTTTATTTTATTTTCTTGTGTGGTTTTTATAAGAAAATTAAAGACAAAGATTTTCTTCATTAATAAAGAAAAATTGTTCCTAGGAGGAAATGTTGAAATTCTTAGGCAGGGTTTCATTATAGCTCCAGAGGAAAATGTTAAGTCAATAAGAAAATGTTAAGAGCTGAGTTGGCAAAAATTATCTGCAATATTTTCAACCTTTCAGGAATGTTACTACTATACAAAGTGGTAAACAAATTCATTAATATGAAGATCAACTTTATTAAAGCATCTTATGATTTTTTATTTAATGGAAAAAGTATCTAAATTATTTTAATGGATTTCCCTTTTCACTTAATAGATCAATTTCTCAACACCATGCTCAAAATTTATCTAAAACAGAAACATTTTTTCTTTTTACCTTTGCTCTACTCTATAGTTGGATTTTGGTAGTCTATGTGTGGTTATCATGTTATTTTTAGGTAAATATACAGTAAGCTAGATTTTTAAAGTCTGAGAATAGAGATTGTCTTTATTTCTATAATTTTGCTACCTATAATTTAGCCTGATCCTTATTTATGGCTTAATCAGTACTTTAGACTGAATGAAAAAATGTAAAATCTCTGATTGAAAGATCTATGACTGGTTTTAAATCAACATTTATCTCAGAGTTATTCTTTACAAAGAATTCAATAAATGCCAAATCATTTTAAAAGTAAAATGTCTTTAAAAGTATAATGTCTTGAAAATCAGTTCAATTATTAATAAAAAATAAATGTTACATAAGAACTGGGACTTCATTTTATTATCACTTTAGTAATGTGTGGGCACCTATTACAGGAAAATGAGTGGATCTTGGTGGTGAATTTTTTATTGTATTATTTCTTAAAGGGAGGCAAAGGACTAGATATAAACTTCCATAGTTGATATCAACTTGAGAGCAGAATTTCATAGAAGTCAGAAATGTAACTTGTCTTTTTCTGAATTGGCTAACATTTTTTGAGCATAATTTCTTAGAGTTTCTCATTTTGTGTCTACACTGGAGGTTGATCTTCAGAGAGCCTAAGTATCTTGTGTCTTTTTAGGAACAATTGGAACAATTCACTAATAGTTTTCTAAGTCTCTGGAAAACTCTGGTACCTTTCCTTCTGGCCTCTTTTCGTTTAGTGTATGTCTTTCTGCTACCTTTTTATTTTTCATTCCTGGGAGCACAGTCATTTGGCAAACATTACTCTATACTGTCAGATTGCAACTCTGCAGTGCTACCTTCTTAGACAAACAGCTCCATAATTTCTATTGTACAGTCTCATGTTTATGACTACAGGACTCAGGAAACAAGGACAAGTTTCTTATGTTCCTGGATCTCTCAAAAATTATCTGGAACTAATTAGTAGAACAGTTCTTACCTTACACTTACTCTGATATATTTTAACTATGTTATAGAATTTTCTGCTCCTTTAATGACTTTTAAACAAAAAGTAAGAAATTTAACTTCCTTTCCGCCATATTCCTTCTCCTTTTCCTTGTCACTTAATAACAGTGAAGACATTGCTTCACTATACAAAAGTATAGAACCAAACTGCTTCACCTAAAATCAAATGTAATGGGGGGAGGAGAAACATGATTAACAAAGTCAGTTAATGTTTCTATTTCTGATTCACATAACCTACATCATTAACCTATGTCAATTTCCTATGTCAGGAAACCCAGCAGACTCATTTTAGGCATGGGAAACACTTCATCTGAAAACAGCAGGACAAGATGCTAGGGAAGGCTAGGGACAAAACTTCAGAGGAATCTGTTTTTCAGCCCTATATAACAGAAGTTGCTATTTGAGGTATTAGCTGGAGCATTAGACTGATTTTTCTGATCTAAAAGCAGAGCTAACTGACATTGGGGGATAGATGTTTCCCTAGGCTCTTGTGAGGCCAAGTGAGACACCAGGAGTTACCAAACTAAGTATTTTTTTTTCCATTAAACCAGATAGCAGTGTTTTGGGGTTTTCTGAACAAATATTAACTACTTAATAGTTTAAATATTTATTTAGCTATCTCATAATTACATGTAAGTCATTTTTTGGAAAATAAGTCCCAAATCATTTTACATGTTATTTTAAACTTTAAAAAATCAATTTACTCCTAGCTAACAAAATTTGGAGGATTATTAAGAGGATTTAGAGACCCTTAAGGCTGATAAATAAATTATTATAATTCACCACATTAAAACAGCTTTATCACTGCATCTGTGATTAATCTAGAAAAATGTGTAGATTACTTATATTATTAAAATGATTATATCTATCACAGTAAAATAACTTAATGGGATTCCATTTTAGGAATGCATAATAATTAATTATCTGGTTATTATGGCAATTAGCATAGATTTGTATCTTCACTATCATAAATAAAGATCTAAATTATTTTTATTTTAAGTCTATGAGATTTTCAAAGTTAAAAATATATACTGACATTGTGTTACACTTCTAATGGCAATTTTAATGAAGTAAACTATACTTTTAATGCAGTAATGTACTGCTATAACTTTTTATGAAATATTTGGCCTATGATTTCATTGCTAAAAATCTATTTACTTAGAAACTAAAGCCAAATGCATAAAGCACTGCATTATGAATAAATACCAGGACCTGTCCCCTAAGCCCCCATGCAAACCACAATAAACCAGAATGTGAGGACTAATCCCGTGAGCCCTTTTAGGTGATATATACCATACATATGGACTGTTCACCTTCAAAGACGAGGCTCTTTATAATTCTTAAAAGCTAGTCTATCACTTAAAACTCTTTTCTTTCACTTCTCAATGCCACTATGCCCACACTCTCATACTCACAGCATATTAACTCTCTGCTCTATCTTCACCGTTCCTTCCTTCCTCAGAGGTGCCCTAATTTTGTTCAAGTTCAATGCTTCTCATCTAACAATTTGCTTTGAGATTAAATATAAAAAAAGTCAGTCTATAATTAGGAGAGTAAGTTTCTTCTTCTCTCCCACTACACATAACACTTTCTCCTGTGATCATTTCATATTCACAAAGAGAACTAAGTAGAAAAATGGTGTGAGCAACTGTGTTATGTGCTTACTAACGTTAGCACTCGATGGCCAGTCCTCATTATAGCTACTGCTCAGTAGCACAGGACTAACCTCTGACATGTATAACACTCTCAAGTCTAGGCATAAAGCTCCCAAACAATACTCCACTTTCATTTTTCCTTTCTCCTAAGTGTGTGGTGTCTCCTAAGTGTGAAGATCAAGCATTGAAGATGCCAGTATTCTGAAAAAGAAATATCGCAAATCCCTAAGATACCTTTGATAGCTACTTAAAGGGATCTCAAAAACTATCCAAATGGAAAATTTTCATTGCCTATGTGTGTATGGAAAATTAACGTTCATTGTGTAAGTCACTGAAACTTAGGTTAGCTAATGACATATACAGGAACAAAATATATGAGACAGAGATACAAGGAGACTTCTGGAACAGTTGTACATACCTATCTGTAAAGTAGTAGACTGACTTAAAGGAGAGAATGAATCATCAGCAATGGGTGGCCTTGTTATCTTTGGACTGACTCTTTGCAAATATAGGACTTGGATAAGCGTAGAGAATGTGTATATCAGCTTCTTTACAAAAGAGGAATTTATTACTAATTATTTGTCTTTTGTTTGACAAAAACAGCTAGTAACAAAGCCTACTAACAATAAAATAAATATACATGTATGATAGTGGAAAAGGAGGTCATCAAATAGATACCATTAAACAAAGAACACTAAAAAGAATTCACTGGCAGAGGTTCACCTAAACTCCACTATAACTTCAGCAGATTTCAGGAGCATTCTGAGATTCCCAGAGAAGTATCTTTGCTAAAAATACTAATACTGTAGAAGAAAAGAAAGCTGAAGATAGGAAGTACCATTAACTGCAGGGTGAGGTTTTCCAGTCCTGATGGGAGGTGCAGAGGTACTTACAAGGTGACATTTGAGTGTTGGCAGTCTGTTTAATTAATGAATATTCAAAAGTTTCACATCTTGCACTAGCCGGATAGCTCAGCAGACTAAAGCACCTGCTTAGGCAGACCCAGGGAGCAGTGCTGTGCTGGCCCACTGGGGTGCACTGAGAAAGTGACTGAGACTGGGCATTGTGGTACGTGCTGGTAACACCAGCACTTGGGAGGCTGAAAAATGGGAGAATCACTACAAGTCCAATCTGTGCAGTGAGACCCTATAGACCCTGTATTAACACATTTTTTTAAAAACGGTTTCAGGTCTTGCAAACCACAGGAAGCTGAAACGGGTGCACCTTGTTCTGTCCAGCAAGAGAGGTGATAAGGGACACTTACTTTTGAAAAATGCTGATAGTGTTGAGTACAACTGTTTTAGACAAAACAGCACTGGGCCCTTATCCCTTGGATATGTAGACACCATCTCTCCCCAGTGCTAAAAGATCTACAAACTGCTGTGTATGGTTTCAGGGTATAACGGAAGCTCAACCTCCTTCATCACAATTATCTGGACTAACATGCCAGTTCTTAGAGAAATATGATACAGCTATGACAGTCAGCTTCCCATCACTTTGAGAAAATACCTGGATAAAATCATAAGGAGAGAGACTTGTTTTGCTTCACAGTTTCAGAGGCTCCATCCTTGGTTTCTGAGTTTTATGACCTTTGAGCCCATGACAGCACAGCTCTTGTGAGAGCAAAGAATCGTCTGGGAAGCAAAGATAGGGAGAAAGGACTGACAGTCCTACTGAGCCCAGCAACCTGACTCCCTGCCTGTAGGCCACCACTCTTCAGGCTGGTGGCCAAGCCTTTAACACATGCGCCTTTGGGGTCACATCCAAGCCACAGCACAAGGAATAATTAAACAATAGCTTGAAATCCTTTATAATTTTTCCAGTAATTGTGAAACAGATCCAATGCATGGTCTCAATCACATCTTATAGGTTTAGAGCTCTGCAGTTGAGCATAGCATACAATTTTTTCATGCATTACAATTTCACAAGTGAGGTGTATTTCACAAGTGAGAATATCATGCCTAAGAGAAGGTTAGTTATTCACATAAAAGCTATAAAGCAAACACATTATAGTCTAGGTAATGTAAGTCTCTGGAATGCACAGTGGTGAACCCTCAGATCTAACAAATATCTATGCTAAATTGTTCATAGCTGTATGCATGCAGAATTAAATACATCCCACATCAACCATGTTGGAGTTTAGTATAAACATATCCTATATATTTCAAGGATTTTAAAATTCATAAAACAATTAAAATTCATCTTATGTGAAGGAGGTGATAACATAGTGTAATATCACATGTGAGCCAGTATCTATAAATAAAATAAAATAAAACATGAGATAGTGAAAAAAATGCATTCAGCTATTCTCACCAAATTTACAAAGTTCATTTATCTTTTTTTAAGATTTAATTTTCTTTGGTACAGGTCCTACTACACAGCTCAGACTTATAGTGATCCTCATGTTTCAGCCTCCCCAGCACTGGGATTACAAGCATGTGCCACCAGACCCAGTTTTAGTGGCTGGCTTGGCACAGTGTGGGCATGGCATGTAGTAGTATGGATTGAGCCCAAGTCCGTGCACTTGCCGGGCAGATGTTTAGACCACCAAGCTATCTCCCCACTCCTACAAAGTTTATTTAAATCTAGCTAAGCACTTCCGTTAAAGTCAAGCTATAGTGCAGCTATGTCCCTTAAATGTGATTGAGTATTAAGATCCATAAAACTACACCAGGAACTTTGTGTTAGTATAGATGGGATAAAATCTCCAGGGTTTTTAAAATGATATGAAAAATAAGCATTTCATATTTTATAATGACACAAGAATGACTATTTTTAGGACTTCATAAAAATCATTTATCAAATTAACAAGATAACTATTCTTTATAATTTAATACCCTGATATTTTTGGTTTTGTTCAAAGAACAAGAAATTAAATGAAAAATGATTCAGCATTTTATGGGCTTTATATTATAGTGAAATTGACAAGACTGTTCTGCCACCAAAAAATCCATTGCTAATGCCTCAGTATTTATATGTAGAGTTCTTCATTATATAAACATGGATGGATTGATGGATGGATGGATGGATTGATGGATGGATGGAAAAAGAGCTCATTTTTTGTTTTATACTAACTTTAACTTCTAATGGTGCAACAAGATACCACAAAAATATTTAATAAGTCAGAGTGAATCTCTCAAAAACATCTATGAAACATACTCCATCTGGAAATATTTAAAGAAACTATCATATCAATAAATCAAAGGCTGTATGATGTCTAATTATTAGTCTTATCATTTAGCCACCAAACTAAAGAACACAATAAAATGTATATTGCTCCCAATTAGTGAAGTTTAAACTGCAAATATTTTATTTTACCAGAAGATCTTATTACAATCAAATCAATAATTTGTTTGTTCATATAAAATTGTGTTCTCTTACAATGCTCTATTGGCTCATGGATATTTGCCTAGTGTAAAAAGAAGAAATAGAGAAAAGTTAGAGATGAAAGCAGACCCACCTCCTAGAATTCCACAATTTAGTGCCCAAGAGGATAGAAAGCAGGTGGCAATAGTGGGGTGAGCAAATAATTTTGTCCAAAACTAACCTCCAGCCAAATAGCACCAGAAACAAAGGACAGTGTCAGTGAGTTTACTAACACTAGAGGTCTGGGGTAGTAGGTTAAGAATATCTTAAAAATAGTCATAGGTGATAAAGACTTTGTCTAAGGTCACTGATTTCGTGACAAGGATTATCTATTCCAAATAGACAGAAATACAACTAAATACTGATGAGCACACACCACCATGCTCCTAGAATAATGACACATTATATTATGTAGACCATTTCTTTAATCCTTAGCCAATGTAAGAAGTGTTTTTTTTTTCCTTATTTTCTTCAGAATGCAGCACATAGTCTCAAGTGCAATGCTGTCAAATAAATAACCTGAGTGTCCAGTTGTCAGTGGTAATTTTCTTTCGGCTACACAATGCCAAAGATGATAAGAGTGAGACCTTCCAAATAAATAACAGTGCAAACCCACTGAGACTGCCAGTGGAAGTCACCAGGGACACCTGGGATATACTCTTACTTTGGAAAGAAGAGACTATCAGACAGTTCTCTGTCAGTCCTGTAGTCATTTTCTCTTTTCACAGTTTTCAGTGCTCAAATGTCATTTAATCTGCCCAGTCTATGAAGCAGGCTGGTGTTGCCTGAACTTTGAGGCATAGACCTTTAATTTCTTTTCCTTGAAGAATTCAGGAAAGAGATCCATTCTGTTTCCTTGCACAGTGTGAAAGAATACAAAATCTACTACTTTAGCCATTCTGCTTCCATAAAAAGATCCTTGGACACAGGAGAATGATATACACACAAAGACAAAACAGAAAACAGTGAAATTTGGGTACTAGGTGATATCTTTAAATAGTAAACCTAGTTGACCTGAAGATGCTGAAACTTTTGAGCTTTTTGGTTAACCCAATAATTTTCTTTTACCTTTTTCTTAGCCACTATTGTATCACTCTTACCATTATACATTCCATTTTATACTGGTGAAGTGGTACCTAAGCTTATCAACAGAAAGCTCATATAGCTCAAGCAGTCATCTCCAAAATGCTCATTTGGAAAGTCGGTCAATAAGTCTCAGAGCACTAAAAGCTGGGATGAGGGTGGCCACTAACAAATGGAGGGGATTCTAATCTCCAGGAGCTTCAGTAAATGATCAAGAAGGTCAGCAGGCCCATGTGTGAAAAAGTGTAGAAGAAAACTGAGTAGGCAACAATGTGTTTTTACTATAAGGTCATGGAACTATATAATCATATGCTTGCAATAAATATTTTAAGTGAAAATACTTATATACATATTATATTGTATCTTATAGTTCAAAATTGTACATGATATACATATTTTTATATTGGATGCCCAATATTTACTTTATTATGTATTCTAACAGAAGAAAATTAATTTCCTACAAGTCAAAAGCTAAAAAGTAATTAAGATATTTCCATATAATCTGTATATATAAAAATTATTGAAGCAATAGTTAGTTTCTTGTTATTGTCTTTTCTTTTTTAAATCAAGCATCAGTAATAAAATAAAACTAACACAACTAGGTTGCAACTTAATTCTCTAGGT
>PVKA01052870.1:0-11498 GCA_004027165.1 Ctenomys sociabilis
AAAGGCCCTGTCCAAGACATCTGACCAGGTCTCAAAGACTGCCCGAGGGTCGTGTTCAGAGATGAGATAGTGAAGATAGGGTGGCCACCTCTACACTCAGGCCATGCCCTGAATGAGACCAGAGCAGTTACCAGTCATCTGTGGGCCAGCATCTTCCATCATCAGGACTGGCAACATGGTTTTGACTTCTCTGGCTGGTAGCAGCAGAACCCCATCTCACAATGTGTTCCATGTTCCAGCACCCCTGACCTCCCCGAAAATCTTCCCACTGAGCCTCCCATGGCCCGAATCTGGAAATCCAGTGATCCTGGGCTGCCTGATCAAGGATTTCTTCCCTCCGG
This sequence comes from Ctenomys sociabilis, assembly GCA_004027165.1. Classification (NCBI taxonomy): domain Eukaryota; kingdom Metazoa; phylum Chordata; class Mammalia; order Rodentia; family Ctenomyidae; genus Ctenomys; species Ctenomys sociabilis. The sequence goes on from PVKA01052870.1 coordinate 342, forward strand.
CACCTGTGACTGTGACCTGGGGCAAGAGTGGGGAACAAGTGGACTTCCCACCTGCCATGGCTGAAGGGGGGAGCCTGTACACCATGAGCAGCCAGCTAAGCCTGACACAAGAGGAGTGCCCAAAGGATGCAAACATCACATGCTCCGTGAAGCATGATGAAAGTGACACCAAAGCAGTGGATGTGCCCTGTGAAGGTCAGAGGGAAATCTGGGGTGGACCATCTTTCCTGCAATTATGTCCCCACTGGGAAGCCAGGAGCCACAAAAGTGGACTGCCTGGCTGAGCCCAGGAAGGACCTCAAAAAATTGGGAGGGGGCAAGGCTTAGGAATGGTCAGGAAAAGGGCAAGAGTGGACTTCTCTCATTCACTAGATACAGTAACCCCTACAGTACCGCCAACAACACGACCGTGCGAATGTTGCACAACACCCAGCCTGTCACTGCAGCGACCATCCCTTGAAGACCTTCTCCTGGGCTCTGATGCCAGCCTCACATGTACACTGAGTGGCCTGAAGAGCAGCAATGCAGCCACTTTCTCCTGGAAGCCCTCAGGAGAGGGTAGCATCCAGCCTGTTCAACTTGACTCCTGTGGCTGCTACAGTGTGTCCAGTGTGCTGCATGGCTGTGCTGAACCCTGGAACCGTGGGGAGACCTTCACCTGCACAGTCAACCACCCTGACTTAGTCAAACCCATGACTGCCACCATCAGAAAGGCCACAGGTGGGTCCACCCCCAACTCCTGCTCTCATTTCATTTTACAGAGGGAAACAGACCAGCCCAAGCGTCAGGGCCTAGTGGGATGCTCTTTGCTCCTCACCTAGACCCAACCCACCTCTCTGCCCTACAGATCTTTACCCGCCTCAGGTCCACCTGCTGCCGCCGCCGTCGGAGGAGCTGGCTCTGAATGAGCTGGTGTCACTGACATGCCTGGTGCGGGGCTTCAGCCCTAAGGAAGTGCTGGTGCGCTGGCTGCATAAGAACGAAGAGGTGCCCAAGGAAAGCTACCTAGTGTGGGAACCCCTACCGGAGCCCAACGAGGTTACCACCACCTATGCCATGACCAGCGTGCTGCGCGTGACTGCCTCAGCCTGGAAGCTGGGGGACAACTACTCCTGCATGGTGGGCCATGAGGCTCTGCCCCTGTCCTTCACCGAGAGGACCATCAACCACAATTCGGGTAAACCCACCCATGTCAACGTGTCCGTGATCATGTCAGAGGCAGATGGCACCTGCTACTGAGCCACACTGCCAACCGTGCCCCTTCAATAAATGCCATGCTTGCCCAAAGCAGCCCATGCTTCCATTTGGCGCCTATCTGCCTGTCCATCCATCCTATAAGTCTTCCCCACAGAGGGAGAGGCCAGGCTGGGAGGAAAGAGTAAACACAGCCCCAGCCACTGGGGTCTTGGGCTCCAATGTATGTGCCTGTGTGCATGTACCTGAGGGTGAGTGTGGGTATGCTATGTTCATTTGTGTGTGCCTATGTGTGTGTGTGTGTGTGTGTGTGTGTGTGTGTGTGTGCTCTGCACATTGTGTGTGCCTGTGTCTATGGGTCTGCATGCATGCCTGTGTGTACCTGTGTGTATGTATGTGCTTGTGTGTGTGCATATGTATGAACATGCACATTTCTGTGAATATGCAATGCACAGGAGCTAAGGCCCAACCTCATGTGAAATCTGAGGTTGACATTCTCTGAGGTGGGCACAATCCACAGGGGCACCTGATAGCAGTGCAGGCATGGGAAGTGTCCAGTGTTAAAGTAGTATATTTCTCCAGGATTGCCATAGTTTCAGTGAGGGAGGCCAAGAAAGGACAAACAGATGCTCTTGTGCCATCATCAGTGGGTCAGGGAAGGGGACAAAGGAACAAAAACTGATTCCAGGGGTACCACCCCAGGAGCAAGCACCTCCCCATCAATGGGTCAGTTCTGTGTAGCAACACAGAGCTGCATAGAATAGCCACTGATTCATGCACATAGGGCCACCTGGGTGGGCACGTTTTGACCCCCACACCACACTACTCATCACCTCCACAAGGGCACACAGGCACATTTGCATGCTCACACATATCTGAGCTCTCCAGATGCAGGAAGTACACACCCTACACCCAATTGCAGGAAGGCAGGAGTACCCTCACAGCCCTGGATTTCCTCAATCCCAGCCTTGCTATCCCCAGCCTCCCTGCATATCTAAACTTCCTTTTCAGGGAACCTCTGATCCTCAGACTCAAGTTTCTCATGCCCAAGTATGACTCAAACCACAGACAGGCAAGGGGTAGGCTGGGGAGGGGTCTGGAGTAGGCCAGGGAGACTGTGCCCACACGGATCTCTGGGCCTTTGATTCTGCTGCTCACTAAAAGAATAAGGAAAACAGCTCACAACCTCTGGGAGGATACTGGGCACCTACATGCCCACAAGGGGGCAGAAAGGCCCCTCATCTTTCCTCGAGGCCTTCCTAGAAGACTTGACTTCTAGCAACTTCTCTCTGTACTCAGGTCAAAGTAGACAAGAGATCCATACACTCACCCTTGACACTGTTGCTCCCTAAGAGTCTCATCATCAGTGGATAATAGGAAAAACAAAGGGCCAGTTGGAGAAATCTTGCCACAGAGAAGTGGTCCAATCACCTCATGGGACTCATGATATGTCCTAAAAGAGAGATTATTCTAGAGGGAGGAAAAAAGGAGGAGGGATCAAGAGATGGAAGGCCAAATGAAGACATTGAGAGCAAGGCTGATAAGAAGATAGATCACAGGACATGCAATGAAAGGAAGGGTGGATACATGGGTGGGTGGGTGGGTGGGTAGGTGAAGGATGGATGGATGGATGGATGGATGGATGGAGAGTAAATGGATGATAGTTAACTTGAAGAATTGATCCATGAATGATTGAGTGAATGGAAAGATAGATAAAAGTAAAGATAAATGATTAGGTAGAGCAGCACATGACAAGCACATGGCTCCAACTCCCATATAATGGGAAATCTATGTCCTAAGACACTGAGAACATATTCCTGTGCTGATAGTTTTTACCTGGTCTCTTTGCTGACTTCTCAGCCACATTTCCAGGAAGGATAAGAGTGGCCTCTGGGTAAACCCATCCAGCCCTTGGCACAATGACCTTGATCACAGAATTCTGGCCCAGTTTTCCTTGTGAGTTTTTCTGGTGGTTCCCAGACCCAGGACCCAAGCCTAAGAACTAGGGCTTGATGAAAATTTGCCAAGTGCCTGAACAAGGCTTAGCCCCAGGAGGCACTGAGCTGACATTGTCCTTGGACTCTCAAAGACACTCTCTACCTTCCTGCTCTAACAGGTGTCTCCTTAAGGTCCCCTCAGGGATGGGTCCTGGGAGCATCTTAAGAACTTCATGAGTTCTAGCCTATTGCCTGAAGCCTTGGCTCCTCATCCTCTCTAGTCAACTCTCAGACCTAAGCCCGCTGGCATAGACTCCAGACCCAAAGGTGGCATAGGAGATATGGTTAGACCTGGACCTCTACCCACATGAGTTCTCCATGTTTTGCAGAGTGGCAAGAGCTGTTTTCCTGGGTGGTACTGGACCAGCCACAGGACGCACTGGAGGAGGAGGCCCCAGGTGCAAGCCTGTGGCCCACGACTGTCACCCTCCTCACCCTCTTTCTGCTGAGTCTCTTCTACAGTACGACATTGACAGTGACAACCATGCGGGGCCCACTTGGCAACAAAGAAGGCCCTCAGTACTGACCAGGTGCCTGCCAGACACAGGGGCAGGAGACAGGAGGGACATAGAGAGGATGAAGCATGGGGGTGTTTGGTCCAGAAGGAGTATCACAGGTCCTACTACACAGGGCTCTACTCTGTCAGGGAACAGGATTCCCAGAGACTAAGAACACCAGAGGGGATGGGCTCAAGGCTGGACTCCTAGATGCCAGGCTGGGGTGGAATAGGCAAATTGTAAGGATACAATCCCTCAAACCCTCTAGCCCTGGCCCCTCTTGTCTTTGTAGGGAGAAATCATGGAGGAGCCCTCTACATGGAAAAGCTGAGACCTGTGTGACAGCACCTTCTTCCCCTTCACATGTTTTATTGTGCAATAAAGTGATACCGAAGACAAACTTTCAGACTCTCAAGAGAGTGTTCTCAGATGAGGGAATGGAATTGGGGAAGTGTGAAGGCACCAGATAAGAGCATGCTGCCTCACAGAACACGAGGGTAAAGGGCTAAATGGACATGAGCTGAGATTTGTCCAAGGACTAGGATATGACCTCATCTTACATAGGTGAGACCCAAGGTGAAATGTTGGCTGCATCATGTCAAGATATCCAGGAAGGATTATTTTAAGAGCTGGATCACCATGTAATGGGCCTAATATCTGATCCTGATCTCGGTAAAGAGGAACTGATGGTAAAAAAGAACTGCAGCTCTAGGCACCAATTATAGGGGAGAACATGGAGTCTTGATTCAGAACATGAACCTAATTCCCAAACACATGATTACAGAATTTGTTCTTTACTGTGAGGAGCTGGTGCTGAATATTTATCTTTGGTTATGAAATTTACCCCAGTTTGTGAAAAATGAGAATGGGGCAAGAACACTGAGACATGTCTTTACCTGGTATCAAATGCCAAGCTCTGGTCTATACACTGAGCCTGGCTCCTAGGCACTGAGACTTGGTTCTGATCACTAAGCTTGTCTTTATTAAAAGTACCTGTTCATGAAATTGAACACTGGTCATGATCAATGACCTTGATTCTTAAGCACAATATGTATAGAGATTCATGAGCACTGAACCAGGCTTTGACCACAAGGACCTACCACTGAACATGGAGGATCCAAGCTCAGTGTTCAGAACCAAGGTTCAGTGTTCCTGAATATTAAGCCTGGGTCCTGAGCACTGAGGTTGCTTGTGGCCAATAAACCCAGTCTTAATCCCAAAGTCCTGGTCCTTAATACTGAATCTGATCCCTAGACAGTGAAGCTGATCATGATCATTGGACCTGAGCTTTATTATATGGACTTGGTCTTGAATACTGAGCCTGGTTCCTAAAAACTGAAATCCTACCATCGAGCAGTCTCATTAACTGTTGCCAAGGCTTGGGGCACCCATGAGATCAAGCATGCAGCCTGGGCATCAATATTTCCTGTCTTTGTTAGGACCATATGAGAGTTTACCATATACCTTCTGCTTAGAGAGGCCTAAAGATCAGGACCCCTACAGGGCACAGTTAAGGAAAGGCAGGAAAAAAGTACAAGGGTGGGGCAGAGATCACCAGCAGCTGGAAGAAAAAGTATGTCCTGGTAGGGGCCATGTTGACCTGCAGTGTGGGCAGATGGTCTCAAAACCAAGGTCGAGCCACAAGCTCACTGGATTCCCTGTATTCTCTACCCCTTTCACTATCACCATGCAGGAAATTGCAGCTCCAACACATAAGGGAAAGACACACAGCCCCAGTAGACTCCAGGCACAGGCTAAGAGAGAGGAAGGGAAAGAGCTTGAAGCCTCGAGCTAGGGATCCTCACACCAGAGTTCAGGAAAAACTCACAATGGACAGCCAAATGCCAGCAGGGAAAGTTTCCAAAGACAAGGGCCAGATGACAACAAAGTAGAGAGAAGAGACAGAGAGAGATGTGGGCTGAGGCACAGTGGAGATGGGTTGTGGACAGCTTGGGATCCAGGAGATGACAGGCATCCTTCATAGTCCCTGCCCCATCCCATGTGACTTGAGGTAGCCGTGTGTCCACCAAGTCCAATCTACAGCAGTCCCAAGGCCATCTCTTCTCAACCTTCCTGGGTTAAGGTCCTAGATTGGGCTCTGAATGTACCTCTCTCACACACACATATTTCCTCCTGCTTGGAGCCTGATCACAACCATAGCAACAGTGGAAAATCATTGATTTCAATCATCATTTGCAGGGTTTATGAGCAGGGTGAGCCAGTCCTGGGATGGGCAGGGGTCTCCAAATCTCAATACATGGGCCACAAGGCCCACCAAAAGTGGTACTGCAGCTGCAGGTGGGGCCAGGCAGCTATTTTGGGAGACAGACTCAGAAGTGAGAAACTAGTTTCTCAGTGCGGAACAAGCAGCTATTTGCATGCACCCACAAGACCAAATCTGCCCAAAATGACTAATTCACGAAGAAATGATACTGAACCTCTCAAGTCTCCACACCTGTGGGAAAGCAGGAGGTGTGTCAGGAGTGGGTCCCTCATCAGAGGCCAGTGTTTGTGCCCATGGTCCCCAAACACAGCCACCAGCCCAACACAGTGGTGACTGCCCTGGGCCAACTCAGAAAGCCCCTGCAGAGTCCATGTAGGTCCCATGCCATAAGAAGGCACACAAGAGCTCAGAGGTCATGGTAAGTATGGCCAGCTGATACATGAAACCATAAGAATGTGGAGAAAATAGAGATGCCTACTGTCCCTTGAGGTTCAGGATCACCCAGACAAAAGGTAGAGATGTGAGTGACCATTAAGGTTCACAGAGATAGGGTCCCTGCTCATGCAGACTGAAGGTGCAGGAACACACAGCACTATCCCCAGCACAAAGATTTGCAGGATCCATGGGGCCACCCTGTGCCCAGACAGGGTCTGATCCCCAGAATAGCTGAGGAAGAGCAAAGAAGGACCACATGGGCTGCAAAGGCTCCAGAAGGACAGTCCCACAGTGGGAGAAGTCATGTTTCAGAAGGCACAATGGGAGTCCCTACATTGGGATACCTTGGAGATGTGGTTACAGAAGCATCCCTTGACACTCAGGAGAGGCTCATCACTCTAAAAGCTGAAACAAGCAGGTACCACATCCCTACACAGTCTGGCTGCACAGTGAATGAGTAGATCTGAATCCCTTCCTGAAGGCTCCCTGACAAACAGTAAAAGTGTTGAAGGGAGCAAAATCTCCATGGTACAGGTCTCTGAGCAATAATGTGTTGGACACAAGGATCCTACAGTTCAGGTCTCCCTCTGGCAGACCCATTAGCACTGAAGATAATCAAGTGTGGGCAACTCTGGGCATGCAGCAGGGAGCATCCAGCAAGGGCCACTGTTCTAACAGACAGGACCACTGATACTCAGAGAGATCCACAATGGCATTAGCAACATAACAAATGGAGGTGCACACCACTCAGTGGCCCAGAGACACCCCTCACATGCAGGATGGGGAGGAAGAAAAAGTGAATATGACACTAGAGACAGCCAGGGTTCATCTCACAAAGGTAGTGCAGCCATCAGGGTATGTGGTTGCGTGGGTGGCTATGCACATGCCTGTGGCCAGTGTATACCCATGGCCATGAGGGTGCAGGTGTCCATGTGCACCTTTCTGTGCCCATGTTTATGAGGGAGGTTGGGGAGCGCCTTGTGTGCTGCACAGAAAGCCAATGACCCTGGCCCTACTGAGCAATGTTGAGCCTGGCAGAGCAATGGAGGCCTCAGAGTTGTCACCTAAAGGAACCTTATGCGTGGGGAATGTAGAGATGTGAAAGGCTGTTCTCACCTGTTCTGACATGATGTCTGGTCCCCCAAAGCTTATTTCCAGGCATATGTTGACCTCTCTAGGGCCCCATTACCCACATCACCTAAGGGCCAAGGGTCAGGTTCTGTTCCACAGTAGATATTTCACACAGCTTTTGATGTGGCAAGCAAAAGGGAAATGAAGGAATACAAGGGAAGCCCAGGGACATTCACTGAGGGCAGGCAGAGATAAGTCATGATTCTCCTCTACTTATAAAGTGATTATTTTTTGCGTCCAAGTATTTTTATTGTTATCTTTTAGATATACATAATGATAACAGTCATCACAGGAGATTTGTATCTGTACATGATATATCTTACTGTTTTTTCTCACTCCCTTTGCCTCCCTTCCCCCTCCTCTTTCCTTCCTTACTTTCAAAAACTTTGTTGCCTTTTCTTTTTCTTCCTTACCTCTTCCTTCCTCTCACCCTCCCCACCCCATTATTCCCCTCCTCATTTTAACAGTTTCTTCTCATTTCCCAGTGTGTGCCTCTCCTTTTGGTCCTCATTTCCACTTTCAGTCTCTCACACCAGAGAAACAACGCACTACTGGCACAGAGGCATCCAATTTATTTCACTTAACAGCGTGGTCTTGTCTCGGTTACTTTTGTCTCATTGTTGAGACAAAATATCTGACACCCAGAATTAAGGAAAGAAAGTTTATTTAGCTCACATTTGTGGAGTTTCAGTCCATAGTCCACTGACTCCAAGGCAGGGCGGCATGGCACTGGGCAATGCTTCGAGGTGACAGAAGACAGCAAAAGCAGCAAGAGCAGAAGGAGGAAAGCAAGCCTCCATCTCGGTGCCCTCTCCTCCTCCACAAACTGAGGATGTTTACAAACTAAGGACCTTGGTCCCTGTTGCATTTTAAACTTCTCAAGTTGACACAATGAGCATCCTAGACTGGTAAGAGCACTTCCTTACACCCCAGTGTATAGACTGCTGACTTAGTTAAGCCTCAGGTGAACACAATGTATTGTTAGGTCTGAGAAGCCCACCGCGCGAAGAAAGACTCCAAGAGACGTTTTTTCATGCAAAAGCAAGGGGATTTTATTTTCTATGCATGCATGGGGCTCACTGAACGCACAGGAACAGAGAAGCCCCGAGCTGACTGTGGGCTGGGTTTTAAGCCGGAAGACAAAGGGAGGAGGGGTCTTGTAAGCGCAGTTACAGAAGCAAATGGCATTGGTTAGTTTAGGTTGACCTTTAAAATAATTGGTGGGTTTCAGAATATATGGCTTTTTAATGAAACTAAGAGGGGCAGGCAAAAGGACAACTATGAGTTAACTCTGTGGTCTTGACTGTTTTTAAGACTGGCTGGGTCACAATGGCCTGTCTTAGGAGAGTGTTTCCAGGCTAGAGATTAAATGTTTTTCTAAGCTATGCCCCAGCTGAGGTTTGTGTGTCCTCTTTGATTTGGGAATATAGGTGATTTAAGCTCTATGGCCATAAGCAGACATAACATCAGGCAGTATCTGTACAAGCTGACATGGTTTGTTGATGTACTAAGGCGGCGCATATAGAACAGGATGGCGGCGCAACCTCATATATGTTTTTAGAAATTATTTGGGCTTTACATTCCCCCCTTTTGGTGTTGGAAATCTCTAATCTTAGAGATTTGAGTTGTTGGTAGTTAAGGCCTCATACTGTTGGCGAATAATCATGAGTTTGACATTGTCTATTTGATCACGAACAAAACCTATAATCCTATTAATCACACAGGGTCCTATGGTCACTGTGAGAAGCAGGAGTAGTAGTGGTCCCGCCAAAGCAGTTAACAAGGTAGTCAACCATGGGGAATGGTTAAACCAAGATTTTAAAATACCTTGTTGAGCTTGGCATTCTTTAGATCTTTGTTCTAACCTCTCCCTAAGTTTAGTTTTGTAGTCTTTAACAACCAGAGTGATCTGCATAAAAGCAACATTGTTCTCTTAAAGCAGTATATAATCCTCCTTCTTTAAGGAAAAGTAAATCGAGTCCTCGTCTGTTTTGTAGGACAACTTCGGAGAGGGTGGTTAGGGAGTTTTGAAGAGCCATAACAGATGTTTCTATGGCCTTCAAATCTTTATCCATTGTAGCTTGTAACTGACTCATTTTTTTTTATTACTATGTACAATGGCTGTAGTCCCTGTGCCTATATCAACAGCAGCAGTTATTTACATAATGATGGCTAAGGTAATAGTGACTGGTTCTCTTTTGTATCTAACCTGGCCTAATAACCTATCTTTTAATTCTATCCCCGAATGATAAAAAAAATCCGGGGGAATATAGACACCAACACACAAAAGTTAGCAGAGTTATTAAAGACCTTAGTAGACACGCAGGGGGTAATCCCAGTGTCACATGTCCATTTTAAACCCATTGGGGGTTGAAGAAATTTGTCTTTATCCTGTATCTGATAGACAATGGCACATAGAGGTTTTACTCGAAGGGGGGGATCCCAATGTAGGTTCTTTGTCCTGTGACCTCAGATAAGGTGAGTTTATGGTCGGTATCCCAATTACAAGATGCACCAGAAACAAGGGTGGTATAAGATCTATTTATAGCTATTTTTTCATAATATGGTGGTGAAGCAGACAGGCAGAGCCAACAGGAATGGGTAAGCTTAACTTGAGTATGATTGAGAATAAAGTAAGCTCCTAATATGAGGTTATATAATCGGTCATCAGAGACTATGAGGGAGGAGGAAGTGGTGGGAACTGGAGGATGAGGATTATTATTTTTTTTATTTATCTTTTATGGCCATTGTATATTGTTTTAAACAAACTTGTCTATTTTTATATCTCATCAGTTTTATTATTACCTGTGGCATATGGATTGTCAGACCTAGGGAAAACACTTAGTACTCTCCAGTCTGTAAGTGAGCCACTGGATGGGTAACTACTGACATATCTGCATAAGAATTGAAAGTTTTACAATTTTTTTTTATATTGGCAGTTAACATGAGTTTCCTCAGGCTGAGAGGGAAGACACATAACCATCTTAGTCTGAAACTTCCTCTGACTCCATCATAAACACTTTTTTTTTTCTTTTCTAGAAGCTTTGGACATTTTTTTTTTTGAAACGTCCCTTTTCTTTGGATCTAGGAAAACATAACTTTTTTAATCTATAATTTTATTCTGTATCTTTTTTATTATGAAACACTTCAACTGAGAACAACTTTTTTCTATAAACCCTTTTTACTTTTGCAGCTTGTGCCAGACATTGGAATCCACTGAACATAGATATGACTTTTAGTTTTAAGACCTCAATGTGTTTTTATAGACAAAAATCTGGTGGATTCCAGTTAAAGGAATCTTAATCTAGCATATTTGTTATAGATTTTATCTGTATAATTACCTGGGTTTTTGGTATCTATTAGGAACGAACAATTTTTTTTGAGATATTGGAGCACATATATTTAAAGCATGAACATTTCAGCTAACAGGTATAATTATAAACTTTGAGACCTAGCAATTATAACTTACTAGCTCTTATACCCATTTATTTATGGAGTCTGTCAGTTTGTTATTAGTTTCTCTAGCTTTAGGTAAGGGATATCACACCTGTATTAACAATGAGCATGAAATATTTGAGTTACATCAGAAATCAACCAGATCATATTTTTATCATGAAATATATAGCATTTAGTCAGATTAAACCAATGGAATATCTTTTAAGCCTTGTACATGAACAAC
>PVKA01052871.1:0-11498 GCA_004027165.1 Ctenomys sociabilis
TCAATCCCTGGTACCACACACACACACACACACACACACACACACACACACACACACACAAAAGAATTCAAAGAAGTTTTTTAGAAATGTATTCAAGTGTTGTGTAACACTGGCACATGTCCTGAGAAGTGTGCAGTTGAGCAACTCGGTCACTGTGCAAACATGAGGGAGTACTTACAATAACCTACACAGGACAGCCTACGACCATCAGATTATACAGTGCATAGAGCCTGCTCTGCCTAGGGCTATGCTGAACAAAGCAAGAAGAGATTAAATCAAGAACAAGGAAAAATGATTCAATCAAAAGTGGAAATAGGAGCTGCACAAGGCTGTTGCTGAAGTTAACACAGCACACTGTATGACAGGAAATTTTTTCATTTTAGAAACACACTCTAAGATAATATAAACTGGTTAACATGGTACTTTATCATCATTATCAAGTTTTTCATACTGTACATAATTTTACAACTATTCCAGCACCACTATAAACACACAGTGCTCCTGCTAACCATAGCTACATTACTAAGAAATGGAAATTCTTCAGATTCTTCAGTTTCATTATAATCTCATGAGAATGAGTGACTGACAATACTTTTCAAAAAAGTATTTTTTCTTGTGTTTGGTTTTTCAAAGATGTCTCTCAATGTAGTCTGAGCTAACTCACTATGTAGGCTAGTCTCTAACTTGGGGATCCTCTTTAGCCTTATTCTTAGGATTATACCCCACATCATGATACCCCAACTTAGGAAGTATTTTATAAAAAGCTTGTGTTTTAAACTGAATATAATAATGCCTCTGCCAAGATGTAACAACAAGCATTTTATCTAAGGTCCTGTTACTAAACAGAGAAAAAATAGAGACACCACAAGAAATTTTAATAAGGCATAAAAATGCACAGGCAACAGGAGAAAGCTTGGGGTAGAAATACTAAGTACTAAGAGGGTGAGCAACATGTTAATCCTTCCTATCATAAAGTGACCTGAAATAGCCTTGATTTCTAAATGCCATGATCCTATGACTCCAACCCAAATACTATAATTTGTTAAAGAAAAATCCTCCAAAATAAACCACAGAAGTAATATGAAAGAGGGAAACTGTCTCCTAGAGATCATCCCTAGAGATGTACATATGTTCAAGAGAACCTACATATTACAGCATTGCTCGTGACATCAAGAAAAAGGAAATGCCCATTACTGTTAGTAAAAGAATAAATACAATGTGATATAGGCACACCCACAGTATCTATCACAATAGCAAATAGGTATGGACTAGATTTACGTGAGATCTAACTCACCGACTCAACTGGAAAGAGCACATATAAATAACAAACCTGTACAGTGTGATGCACTAATATAAGAACTGTCCCAGGTGTGTGTGTGTGTGCGCGCGCGTGCGCACATGGGAGGTTCCATCACAAGCTCCTATTAGCTGCTGCCCTGGGGTGGGAGAGAGGCACATGAAATGCAAAGACAGATGTGGCAGGCAAAGTGGAAGTTAGCTTTATCTGTTATGCTCCCTGCTTTTACCTAAGAAACTACATTCACATGTTACATGTTTAAACTATTTTAAAAAGAGGGAAAGAGTACTGTGAAGCCCTAGGTTAGATACTAGGAAGAATAATAAGAGGATGAGGGAAAGGAAGAGCGGGGAGCAAAGAAATGAAAAAGGGAAGAGGTGATATGATCTCTGATCATAAATATTAAAGCATTTTCCTAGAAGTTTCAGCTATACAATGTTGGCCAATATATCTGCAAAACTGTGACACCTGATAGAAAACATAACACAACATGAAGAATTTATTAAAATGTTAGCCAAAAGTAGCCAGCTTGGTTTACATTAAAGGACGGCCGAGGGTAGATCTCTAAGCTGGGCTTGGTGGAACTGGAGAGGACAGCAGTGACTCTTGCCTTCCTGCCTACTTCAGTACATGAGCTTTAGGATGCACACACTAACTGCTCCAGTCATGTGGAGGTCTGGGAGACAGTGTGTGGGAACTGCTGAACTTTGTGACACTTACACGGTCTGTGGACAGATGGCTAGGGCCTATCGTCCAAGGCATGAGAAGCAGCAGTGTGCACTTCAGAGAACTGGCCCACATGGTGGAAAGGGAGTGAAGTGCAGAGAACATATGTGATCTCTGGGTAACTTTCCTGACAGTCCACAGGGCACAGTGACTGTGGGCACAGGAGACACTGCCGTAAGGTCTTGGCAAAAGATCACCAAAAGCCATAGGCCACTCAGCCAGCACAGCTTTTGGGTTCTTCGGGTAATTCTGTTGGCCCTTCTCAAGCCATGCCTCTTATAGACTGTGAAGCAAAAGCAGACACAGAAGCTTGCAGTTTCCTCAAGAAAAGAGTCCATGTTAATCCTGAGCACAAATTCTGCCCTGAATGCAGCGGATCTAAGTCCTGAATTCCTCAGAAAATTCCAGTGGGTCAAATGATTGAAACAACGGATGTAGGCCAGTTTCTGTGTCTAACCATCACCCTATTTCTGGAATAAAAGAGGGCACGTTCCGAGGAAAGGAAAATAGGTGTTTATAAGCCAGTGAGTTTGCCCTTTAAAGATACTTTGCAGAAGAGCAGCTAACCGGATGCAGTCACTAATGCCTGTGTTTCTATGTGTCCCATCTCCCATGATTCCAAAGACAACTACTGAGCTTATCAAAATCAAGTTTGTGAGCATGATAAATTACTGGTACATGTAACAGCCTCACAGAAATAAAATTAAAAAGATTGGAGCCAGGGAAATGTTCAGTAGAATAAGTGCTTGCATGGCAAGCTTAAGGGCCTGAGCTCAATCCCTGGTTCTACCAATATATATATATATATATATATATATATATATATATATATATATATATATATATATATTACTAAAAGGACCTGTCCATATTTTTCTTTTAATAAGCTCAGGTATAAGAAGCCTAGAACTCTGCCCTTAAGATCAATTCAGAGCTATAAATCCTAAGCCAAGGTAATCCTATGTAAATGCTGTCCTAAAAATCAGACAGACTAACAATGCCTCTTTACTCAAGTCTCACAGAATCTTGATATTATTTGACTTTCTTTTTGATTTTATTTATTTGTGCTTATTAAATTCTAAACGAATGCGAGATGGGGTAGTAACTCAGCATACCCTTAATCTATACAAAGAAAAGCCTAGGAAAGCAAACATTTGAACTGAAGAAGGAGCAAACACCTTGAATGCTTCAGCACTGAATGTGGCAAAAGACAGAGCTTATACTGGTGTTACCAAAACCAAGTGCTACAGGAATACCCTAACATGTAAGGTGCAGTACAAAGCTCACTGAGATAAGCCTTGTTTGGTGCTAGAATTCAGAAAAGTAAAATATGTGCTCAATTTTGATCAAAAAATATAGAAGGCTATATTGTCTGACACATAGATCATTCGGGAAACTTCCAGGTAAAACAATTTATGCCATCCTGTTACTCGCTCTTCAACTTGTGAGGTAGCACAAGGCCTTTTCTCTGCACATAGACCAGATGACTAAAATGGTCTTTCCTGAAGAAACCACAAATGGAACATGCTGCCTACCATCTCCATGAACAATGAAAATGTAAAATAGTTCAGCAGATTCAGCATACAATCTATCAAATCTTAATGATTCTCTCACGTATCTTTTAAAGTCACCTTACTCCTATTAACTGGAAAGTAATTTGTAGTGACTTTATTTAAACTTTTCAAAGTATTCACCTTAGATATTCACTGAAATCGCCCTCCTTCCATTTTCTTTCTCTGCAATAGATGATTATGTACTATTACAGCAACCAGCCCTATGGCAAAACAGACTTGGGGAGAAACTCAAATGGTTTGTAAACAAACAGGCCAAAGGGCCAAAACACAAGTGTAAGGGTGTCCTGCAAAGTCTCATGCAAGTATGACCATAGCATGGTTCAGACTTAACACACGTAGTCAAAGAAGCAATTTTCACTTGGGGTACCACGTCGGCACTCCAGGAGTTCTGGAATTTAGATCATTTCAGATTTATGAATAAGTGATGCTTCATTTTTTACAGTAAGTTAGGCAGGGTTTATCAACAAACACTGCCACTGTTGACACACCAGGTGAAATGGTTTTGTTGTAGCAGATGTTTTCTATAGGATTCAACACCAGATTCCAACTGGGCATTGCCTCCTATGGAGGCCTTGTGTCAAAGAACTCCTGCAGATGGTGCTACATGTCCACTAGGGGGCGCAATCACTCCTGGTTGAGAACTAGAACAGTACTTGATTTAAGCGCCCAGAAGACTTTCATCTTCCAGTAAGCTTCTCTTTAGACCCTTCATTGTGATTCATGTAATTTCATATTTTAAGATCCGCTAAGAGTCTTTTCTTAAAAAAAAATATGTTGTCTTCTTGAAGTTCAGATAAATGAATTATGAGCAGCCAGGACTGGCTACATAATTTGTAAACTAAGGACAGAATGAAAATGCAAGTCCCTTGTTCAAAAATTGGGCTTCTTAAAAACAAGCGTGCTTACTGACAGTGACAGAGGTGTACAATTTTTAACCATGTGAATGCAAACAGAACAAAATAGAGATGTTTGGCACAATGGAATGTTATAGTTTGTGTCTACACATCTTCCCAAAGGGCCATACAGTCACAGATGGGGTTTTTTCAGAGGTGGCTGGATCTAGAGTGCGGAGTAAGGATTGATTTCTGGTGCAATGCTAAGATGAAGGTCACTAGGATTAAGGGTGTGAGTGCTACCTGCCTAAGGGTGGGGTACCCTGAATAAAAGACAAAAGACAGAAAGCGAGGTTCTTCCTCTCAGCCTTGTGGCTGTTGGATTTTTTTTGTTGTTTGTGAGGATTTTGTGCCTGTCTTCAGCCACATCACGGTCTTGTTTTCCTCTTCAATGCAACTCTTGTCATACTGCTCTGCCTTGGAGCCAGCCAGGAATGGATTAAAACCTCTATAAGCCAAGAGCAGAAATAAACTTTTGATCCTTTTATTTTGGATGTCAGGTACTTTGTCCCAGAAATGAAAACTAACTAATGTAACTAGGTGAGACATTCTGACAATGAATGTTTAATTTCTACCCAAATGTCTGTTAATATTGACATCACAGACCCTTTTATCAGCAAAGTGCAAATAGTTAATATCAAACCATAAAACTGAACAAGTAAACAAAAAATATTATCATAAAAAGCCAATTCCTAAATAGAACATGTTGGGTTCCAAGACCAAAAAAGGTCATCACTATTTTTAAATTCACATTAATCTGTTCCCACTGGCTTCAACCACTGTAGCTTGTATCACTAGTGGTACAAATAGATCTAATCACATTTATTGCTCTTTTTACTAATAAAATTAATAAAAATCTGTGGTACATGGCTGTAATCTGAGCAGTTGGGAGGCAGAGTCAGGAGAACTATTTAAGTTCAAGGCTAGCCTCAATGCAATTGTGAACTCAAGACTAGGCTGAAACTACATAGCAAGACCTTATTTCAAAAAAGAAATAAATTAAAAGCTACCCAGTAGAACAGCCATACATTTACAATAGGTGCTTCAGAGCTTCCCAACAGCAAGACATACAGATTATAGAACTGTTAACCTCATATAGGAAGGAAAGGAACCCATAGCATGTGGTACTAGAATTTAGACATGGAATAGCACTGCTGTTTTTCATGTTTCAATTTCAGTGGTATAGGCTTTGGAAACTGTATCACAAACCAAAATCAGAAACATAACTCACTGAGCTCCAGAGCAGTAGGAAACTGCCCCCATGGCAGACTTCCTCCATGTCCTTTCACTTTTAGCACTGTGACTCTGATGAACTGAGAACCAAGCCTCTCAAACAAAGCAGTGGTACAGGGTGAGCACCAGTTTTTCCTCTGTCAGTGTGGGTCTGAGATTAGGATTCCATGATAATGCCTAGCGGTCTTATACCTAATATCCTATTTTTCACAGATTTAACAAGCATGTTAAATTATTATGCAAACTCAAGCGCAAGAAAAGTACTCCAATTAATTAATATTTAGCAATACTGCCATACCACATAACATTTTCTGATGTAGTTATAGTATATCAAACACTGTAGTATCTATTAAAATTAATAACCAAGATAACAAAAATTTGTGTTATTTTAAAAATATTTCAAAAACCAACACAACTTACCTGACACCAAACCACAAAAAAATGAGTAAAATCAAAGTAAATTACAGATATGAAGCTTGAGATAACTTCAGATTCTATATTTTTTTTGGCAGGGGGTACTAGGAATTGAACCCAGGGCCTCGCATCTGCCAGGCAGGCACTGTGCTGCTGAGGTATATCCCTGGCCCTGATAATTTCAAGGTCTATCTTAGTCATATTCTGAGCACTGGGACAAGACACCTGGCACCTAAGACTTAAAGGAGAGGTTTATTTTGGCTCCCAATTGAGTATACAGCTATCTCCCAGGAAGAAGCATCAGGGACAGGGGCATGCAGAGGAGACCTGCTCGCAGAGTGGTACCTGGGAAGTGCAGAAAAAAGTGAGCACAGGGACAGCCCTGAGAGGGAGACAGGCCCAGCTGTGTCACATCCCCAGGGAACTGCCTCTTCTAATAGGGTCCCATTTCCTAAAATCACATTTAGCTACACACCCCTTGATTCAGTCACTTCAGATGCAGGCCTGTAAGCACAGAAGGCTTTTGGAGGGACATCAAAATATAAACCATAGCACTTCCTTGGGACAGGAGTGATAAAGTGCTCTGGCAGTCAAGCTCCATCATTTTGCTTAACAGTGACTGCTGTAATAACTAATGCTACTTAGGTTTCTTATATTGATAAAAAAGTCTATTCAGGGTGATGTGGCATTAATTGAATATTTTACTTAATGGTGTATATTATTAAATTATAAATTGTAATTCTCAATTGTGGGGCCCAGACATGCTACCTTAAAATGCACAAACCACAGTAAAAGGGCATGGTGGAGCAAAGATGCTTCGTTCATGTGGCTGGAAAAGAGAGAACAGGAACAGGACTAGAAGGGAATGGGAGAACGACACATATCACACCATACTTACATGACACCATGCTTTTTTTTGGCAGAACCAGGGATTGAACTCAGGCCCTTGCGCCAGGTAAGCACTTATTCTACTGAGCCATCTCCGCGCCCCATGGTTAGCATTTCTTAATCCAATAAAGCAACACAGCAGATTAGTCATCACTATAGAAATACAGATAGATATGAGACAAAAGCCTAATGTCCCAAGAGAGCAGGGAGCAATAGACAGAGCCCAAGGAGACCTGCTGTCTCTCACTTGGAAGTTTGGAAAGCTGGGATTCAAGGCTGCAGATAGAAGCTTCTCCTGCTAGGCCCTGCTCTTTGATCTCTTGCTTGGAATGTTATCAACTAACATCTGTGTGGACCTAGTGTTAGGCAAATGGTAGAAGTCAATATAGAGAGTAGTTTGTGTTTACTTAAGTAATTATGCACATTCCTTACCCTGCCTTTAGCCCTCAATAAATGTGAGATGCTTCTGAGGCTCAGGGCTCACCTGAGAGAGAATCATCTCAGAAGACCTCTAAAGCTGTATTCATCTGGTCTTCTTGAAGTTTCTTTTGGCACCAACCCATAACATACAACAATCACAATCTACTTCTTGTCAACTTAACACCCAAACAAATGTTAAACTACACAATCTCCAAACAAAGACAAGTTCGTATTTCTGCATAACAAAATACAACAATTCTCTCTGTGAAGTTGGAAACACAGTAACTCCTTCATCAAAGTCTCAAAACTTCTAGCATTTTTCATAAGTTTAAGTCCATGTCTCTTCTAAGACTAAATTTAAAAGACAAGACCAAACTTTTAAGTTTAACACTAAATTTCTAAGGCAAACTTTTAGCTGTGAGCCTCTGCAAAAATCAAAACTAAGTTATATAATCCCAATATACCATGACATAGAATAAGCATTCCCATTCCAAAAGGAAGGAATAGGGAGATAAACCTAATCATACTAAAGCAAGACTGAAAACCAGCTGAGGAAATAGTAAATCCTATAGTTCCATGCCCAGCACCCAGAGCACACTGTGGAAAAATTTGTGTGCCATTTGGCATTTGTAGGGCACACCTCATACATTTGCCAGCTACAGCCCACAGGTCCTCTCTTTGATTCCACCCAGGCCCTGCAGCTTTCCTCCACAGACACCACTTTCCAGGCATCTCTGCCTTCCTAGGGGCTCTATTCTACCTTTGGCTTCATTGTCACAGCTTCACGCGCCTGTCAGAGGCTCCTTGTTCGTTCTCCCAGGCTTTCTTTTGAAATCTGGGTGGAAATCTCCCACAATTCTTGTACACTGCATGCCTGTAAAACCAGGATCACTTGGACAAAACAGATGTCTCTGATCAGCAGAAGGAATAGATTGTGACTGCAGCAGCCTAGTCCCTGGATGGCTGCACAAGGTGAAATGAAACCCTGCAAATCCATTCCCCAGAGGGCCCTTCTATCCTAGGAACTATTCTCAAATGAAAACATGACTATGTTCAACCCCTGGATTATCATAGGTGAGGTCTTGATGATTCCTAAGATGACCTGAAGGCTTCTTTGTTCTTGTCCATGTATAAATTATTTGGTATCTTTATAATGATGCCAATCTCTTTTTCATCAGCCACACCAGGGCTCCACATTACACATGTTCCATCTGGGCCAAAATTTAAAATTTTAATTTTTGTTCTGTTCTTCCTTTTGCCAATTATTATTACAAATTTGGCTAAAAATAGCC
This sequence comes from Ctenomys sociabilis, assembly GCA_004027165.1. NCBI lineage: Eukaryota > Metazoa > Chordata > Mammalia > Rodentia > Ctenomyidae > Ctenomys > Ctenomys sociabilis. The sequence goes on from PVKA01052871.1 coordinate 8,738, forward strand.
ACTAATTATCCATGCCATGTTCTGAATGATGGGCTGTCATGAAATCTCATCTTCAAGAGTAATTAATCCACCACCCTTAATCTCAGTCTCCTGCAAAGCCTCAGGATATGAGCAAAATGTAGACAAATTTTTCTTCTCTCTCTCCCTTTTTTTTTTTTTTTTGGTGATACTGTGGATTGAACTCAGGACCTTATACTTGCCAGGCAAGAGCTTATTCTACTGAGCTATCTCCCCTACCCTCAAATTTTCTTTTTTTTTTTTAATGGGGGCAGGCTCAGCCCTGCCCTGAGGGCGGGGCTGGCATTACATCTGCTAAGCAGGCGCTTTAGATCACTTAACTATCGTACAGGCATTTTTTCCCCCCAAATTTTCTGCCACAATGTAATACACATGCCATCTAGTGCAAAAGCCATGGAGTCCTTATTCCCAACTGAACCTTTCTGAGCCTGGCCCTTCATGCCTGCATTTCTAATAGATTCCTAATTCTTCGATCTCTAACCAGAGAATCACCCATCAAACTGTTAACAGCATTCCAGAGCTTCTTCTATTCTGTTCCTCCAAACCTTCAATTCCTCCTATAAACCAGTTCCAAAGGTTTCAACGTCACAGGGTCAGGTAGTCATAGCAACAACCCCAATTCTCTGGTAACAATTTTCTGCATGAATTTTCCTACCACTGGCATACAGCACCTAACAGTCACAATTTCAACACCGGTTTCAGGCAATTCAGTACGTATCGGGCAGCTCCAATGCAGTGACATGGTGGAAGGGCATGGAAAAGCAAAGCTCCTAAGTTCAGGGGGACCAAGAAACAGGGCATGGGTTTGATGTATCATAACTGATGGTCACACAGGCCTCACAATGGCCACCTACTGATAGGCAGTGCAGGAATTATAAACTGAGGTTCTTGGTGCTTTCTCAAACTGGGAGTCACTTGAAGATTTATTGTATGTAAATAAATGCAGGTATTATAGGATTCTAATTTTTCTCTGTCACACTTTCATTTACCATCCTATTATTTAGCAAAAGGGGCTGTATTAGTAAATTAGTAATAAATAAACATCTCATCTTAATTTTTTTTTAAACTGGAATTTTCAGAAGAAGCCTACTGTATTGGATTGATAGTTCAAATTACAGAACCATGAAATGTTTTATTAGAAACAACCATGAGGAATTTATTATATGTTATTAATAGCATCTGTCTCCTGTCTTTGAATGCTGGAGAAAACAGTAATGATGTTCTTTTGCCATGTGGAAATAGATACATTTCTCAAAATTTGTTTTTGGCACTGAATTAATTCTCTAAACTATTCTTGGCATTTGGCAAGTGTTTTAACTCCAGGTATAAAAATTAGCATTATTTCCATCAAGAGCAAAGGGGAAACATCATTTACTACAAAATGTTGAGACAGCTGGAGAGATAGCTCAGCAGTAAAACCGCCTGCCTGGCAAGAGCAAGGTCCTGAGTTGGATCCTTGGTACAAATGTTAAGACACGTAATGCTTAAAGATGTGACATGTAAACTAGGAAGAGTGATGCATGCTCATGATCCCAGCATTGGGATGCCATGGAGGATAGCAACTCTGAGGACAGCCTGTCTCCCTGGGAGGCCCTATCTCAAAAAATGAAAAAAAACTGTGACATTTATATTTTCATAGTTTGTGTTTGTCACCACAAAAAAACTAAAATCTAATATCATCAGGGTAGTACACCCTAACTCTTTCTACCACCCTGTCTTCTTCTTGTTCCAACATTCCTCTGAATATTAATCAGTAGTGTTAATGGCATCGCAGAAGCGGCCTCCAAAACACAAGTAGCTGGGGACCACATTCATTCAGTAACTCTAAAACCAACAAATCACTAAATTTCCAGAGGTGTTTGAAATCCACGTTTATTACCCCAGATGGGAAAGTAACATGGAAGTCACATTTCAGCAGCCAAGAGACAGCATGTCTCTGAAATGCTGTCAGAAGGCTTTGCTAAAGAATGTTTGAGAAATGGAAAATGGAGGGAGGGAGGACGGAAGGAAAGAGGATGAAAAAAAAAAAAAAACTAAAGGGGAAAATGTGAAAACAAAGCTTTGGCAAATAGGAAGGAGACCAAGGCTTGGAAGATGTAAGGAGAGGAGGAGACATCTTTTTTTAAAGTTAAAATGTACACGTATCAATTCATGATACATGGAATCATTATGTCCTACAAACATGCACAAGAAAGAACAACTAAGATAAAAAGAATACTTAAAAGAAGACGTCATGTCTGAGTGTGTAAATTGCCTAATATTGGGTGTTAACTGGACTAAAACCTAGGCAATCTAGGTTTCTAGATGTGAAGTAATTCACCCAGTCAAACATCTTAGCTGTCCTGGAACCCACTTAGGTCCGGCTTTCTGAAAGCTAGTCTTACTATGCCCATAATCCTGAAGCAGGCTGAGTCATTATGCTGGCCCCTTAAGTAAAGATTCTGAATTTATGATGCAGCATATGTTAACAGTTATTCAGCTGGATGGCAGAAGTATGTATGGGAAGATTGCCCATAGGTAAAAGATACCTGATATTCCTTGGTTTGCTGTTGATCACAGCTTGCAGAAATGAGACCACTGGAGCAAATTGGCCAGGTTAAACCTAATCTTCCATACCAGGAGGATCCAGAAAATGAACCACCACTAACCCCACTTAGAGCTATCTTTCTGCAAGCTAATGCCACCATGTTACTTAAGAACTCACTACCTTAAAGCAATAATGGTAAGCCCCTCAGAAACTATA